>JAQQSW010002828.1:0-14845 GCA_028646575.1 Pseudocheirus occidentalis
TCTTTTTCCATCTGGCAAATTTGACTTTTTAAGGCATTCTTCTCCTCATTGGCTTTTGAGTTAATCTGTTTTTAAGATGTTGTTCTCTTCAGTCAGGTTGTTGACTCTTTCTTGCATCATTCTCATTTCTCTTCCCAATTGTTCCTCCACTTCTCTTATTTGGTTTTCAAAGTCCTTTTTAAGTCAGTCTGTAGCTTGTACGCAATCTTCATGTTTCTTGGAAGCTTTTGGTGTGGGAGTTCTGACTGTGTTGTCTTCCTCTCATTCCATGCTTTGATCCTTTTTGTCCCCAAAAAAGGGTTCTAGAGTTTTATTGCTGTTCTTAATTTGCTTCGTTCTCCTCATGTTGGCCAGTCAATTAATTGCTTGATTTTTTAGCTCTGTGGAACTCTGCTTCCAGGGTGGAAAGATCTGTCCCAAATTGCTGGGGTTTTCACAGCTGCCAGAGCTATTGGGGGGTTGCTGCAGCCCCCACCAGCTTTGGCTTGCTAAAAGCGCACCCCAGGACCACCACCCAAGAACACAATCCAGATCCAGGCTGCTCAACTCAAGATTCCTTGTCCTTTGATCAATTGCTTTGGCCCCCCTGCTGTCTGCAGGCTATGAGCTCTGAAGCAGCTGAGTTGGGCTGCTTTTTTGCCCTGGGGGCAGTTTGAGTGGACCGCTTTTTTCCCCCAAAATTTAGCTTGAATTCCAATGACCTTTCCCTTAGCCTTATTTCTTCTGTCTTGAGAAATGTGGAGATTGCAGCAGGTGCCACCAATCCACTCTATTGTAGACTCAAGCATCAGCTTCTCCCGACCTCCCTGGGGCCAGGCTGAGGTTTCATGCTGGGCTGGTCTCTGCTCCCAGCCTGCAGTGATGAGCCCCACCTGTTGAGCTGCCTTCAGCCAGAGATGTGTTTTCTGTATTTTTGTGAGTTTTGGAACCCTAATATTTGTTTAGAGTGATATTTTCTGGATATTTAAGGTAGTTGTGTAGGAGCTGCAAAACTTTGCTGCATCTACACTGCCATCTTGGCTCCACCCCCTCCACTGTACTAATTCTTTTTGATTATCAGTTTGATATTAATTTTAATCAGACTAAAACAGGATTTACCAAGGTAGTATAGTTGGTAGAGTCAGTATATATATTCTCTTCAAACGTTTTGACAAACTCTCTCAGGGGGAAGTTCAGGGGAAAATATATTCAAGCTTAGAGACTAACTCACAGCTCCTCAAAGTCCTTTTCCTGGAGTGATTTTCCCAGGGTCACACAGCTAGTAAGGGAATGAGGCTAGATTTGTATTTGTCTTTTCAGCTCCAGGTCCAGTGCTTTAACCACCATACCAACCAACTGCCCCATTATGCCAATGAGACAACAGGTCTAGTCTCTATTCCTAACCAATTTAGATGACATAGAAGAGTCTGAATCCATGAATGGCTGGAGTCCCATGTCTCTGGTTCAACACATCCTTAAGAGAAGGAAGTAGTTCAGAAGAGAATTTTCTTAGATGCAGGGAGTTTAGACCCTGACTTGATTCTGTTATCATCTCTCTCATTTGCACCCTTAATTCCAGATGCAGACATCTCACCTGATGACATGATGAGAAATAGACTATGAAGATGCAAACAATTGACTTCTACCAATACTGTAAATAAAGATAGGGAGAGCAGGAAATCACACATAAGAGGTTACACACCCAAGACTCTGTTGGATCTATGCTCCATATCTCCTGGTGTTTTTTGCTTACATTCTCCCCATTAGGTCTCTGGGAAGGCAATATACACAGGCTGGTTTGATCAATGATGCACCTGCTTTGCTTTTCCTACCTGATTCCTCTAATATTCTACCAACTTCAGACCTAGGTAGGCAGTCTACACCTTTACCCAGCTATTCTCTATAGCTTCAGAAATGCAGGAGTGTCCCAGGAAAGCTTGTAGCATGTACAAAATACCCTTGTATTCTCTGACTCTGAAGTCTGCTGCACTTTCCTCTAATAGATAGGACCCTGAAACTATCTCTGATTGGGAAATGTTTATATTATCTTCTCAACATGGTAAATAGCAGAAGTTCATGGCAACTTAGAGGTGGGAATAGGTGAAAAGGTTTAGAAAAAATAAAATTGAAAGATGTAAATATGGCCAAAACTTTACAAGTCAGGAAGAATTTTTGTAAAACTGATGATTTTGAAGAGTAATTTATATGACTGGATGTATAGGGAAGGGGTGCATGCTATGTGGCCCATGTAGGCTATGGATCTCCACATGAGTCTGTCTAGATATGACTCACAGGGAGGTAGGAATATATATTTGTGTATCTACACACACACATATATATATGCATATATCTACATCCATCTATCTATCTATCGAGAATATTCTCTGCCTACCCTTCTCCAAAAGAGACTTTCATTCTATGCCTCCTTATATTGTTAGTCTAAGGGAAATAATTTTTAGTTTCCAATTGCTTCCTGTCATTCAGAAGGAGTACTCCAAGTTGTACATCCTTGACTTGACTCCTTCCCACCAAATGCCAGTCCCACAGTGAACATACAGAACAACAACAGTAAAACCCATTATTTAAGTCAATAGAAAACAGAAATCAGAGAAGGTATACAGATGAGAATATGTATAAGAAAATACACAGAGCTCCTACTAGGAGCAATATATATTATCTCCACCTTGGGAGAGTCCTAGATTTCACCCAAGTGGAAATTCCTTGAAGTCTCTGGTGCAGTAAGCTGGAAATAGAGACATGATCATGAAGGTGGCTCTTCTACACGTCCAATTCTTCCCAGAGTCCTTCTCTCTCTTCAGGGACCTGGAGAGGCTGGAATCATGTTTTTTTTTCTCTCTCAGAAAAGGAAGCCAGAAGACCAATATCTCTCTTCTCCCTCGAACTCTTGTCAACTCTGTCCACAGGCATGGAAAACTGAATATTAAATCTAAACTAATGAGAAGACTCCCATGCAAATGGACTTTGAGGCTACATATATAATATGAAATGTCAATAAAACCTAGTTTTTCCTTCTTTGAAATTAGTTTTATGATCTTTTGCAAAAGGACGGCTGATATCATTAAGAACCGAAAACTTCTAATTACCTTCCATGAGATGTATATCCATTATCTTATCTGAAACTCACAATAAAAATGGGGTAATAGTCCAGGCTCATTTGATGAAGTGATAATCTAGTGAGATGAGATTTGTTTTCAGGCCATCATGATGGAGTTAGAAGAACCCCAAGAAACAATTACCCTTATCCTGACCCCTCATCAGGAGTCTCTTCCTGACTCCTCTCTCATCACCCCATTACCATTGAGCTTCGACATAGCTCCACCTTAGCCCACCCACCATGCTTCACCAAAGCTCTACTACCACCATCACTACTAGATTCTGCCCTGTCCCAACCTTTTTCACAAGAAGAGCACAATTGCCGTCAGACATCCTGGAATCCAAGGCTCTAGAGAAAATTTCCCTAGTTTGGGGCAATTATCTGTTCTGAGACAAAATCTCTTTTTTTTCTGCCTTGGCCTTCTCAACATAGTTACTGCTCTGGTAAAAGAGAAAATGCACTAATAGTTTCTACTAAGAACCACTGAGGCACAGTGAATAAAGGACTGACTTTGGGGTCAGAAAGACCTGAGTACTAGGTCTTTCCTACCTCAGACACATATTAGCTGTGCAACTCGCTTAATGTTTTAGTGTCCTCAAGAAATTCTTTGATTTTATTAAATCCAATTACTGATTTGTGTTGGAAGTGGAAATTTCTATACCAGGAATTCCCTACACTGATGAAATCATAGTTAGAGAGAAAATAAAAATAGTTATTAGCATCCCCTTATTGGACCATATGTCTGTGAAGACAGAAAGCAAAAGTATCTAAAGTATATGCTCTTCAGCTCAAGAGTCCATTAAATGAATGAGTAGCGCTAGACAATGCATTTGAAATTTCTTGTGCAGTATATGAAAGTTTAGGGTTCAGATTTTTAAAATTCATAGCACAGGCATTTCTTATTTTACCTCCTAGAATATGTCCAAATCGATAATATAATTATTAGGTACCTAGGTAAAGTAGTTATAAGTATCCACCTTTAGAACTCTTGGATGGAATTGAAAAGTTAGTTGATTAACTTTGTATTAAAGTAGTTGACATTTATATAGCATCTTAAACCTTTCAAATACTTTACATGCATTTCCTCATTTTTTAGCCTTACAACAAAACTGTGAGGAGGGTGCTTGTATCCATTTATATTAGAAAAAAACTGAGGTTGGAGTTGCCCATGGAGCTAATTAATGTCAGAGACAGGATTTGAACCCAATTTTAGGACCAGCATTAACATCCACCCTACCACATTCCCTCTCTAGAAAAAGGGTTACCCAGTGCAATAGTCAAATGAGATTCATTCCTCTTTATTGACAGTTGGCTACCAAGGGCACTGGTGTTTTGACAACACAAATAATCAAGCAGAATTCGAGATATTAGAACTTAAAATCCAACTAAGTACTAAAATAAACAAAAGTCCAAAATACAAGCATTATTTACATAGCACAATAGAAAGTATTCTGAACTTATAGTAAGATTTTTATACTCTGTGTGTTCTGGAGTTACTATCCTAATTCATACTAAAGCTGATTATTCAGTTCCTTCAGGTAAAGCTACTTAGTTCACTTGGAGCTCTAGATATCCATGTGGGGCTGAGGGTATCTTTCAAAGTCTAAGGCTCAAAAGCCCCCACCACTGCATTTCTTGATTATCAGTTTATATCAATTAGTCAGACTAAAGCAGTAGGGTTTCCTAAGGTAGCATAGTTGGTAAAGTTGGTCCAAATATTCTCCCACAAAGATTGCTTTCATGACACACTCTTTCAGTGGTAGTCCAGGGGAAGTATACTCAGACTTAAGAAACTAACTCATAACTCCTCCATGTCATTTTCCTGGAGTTCTCAAAATATTCCCCTTAGGTATTGTGTAGGTTTATCTGGGTTCTTTGTAGAACTTTGAATATACTTTATCATCATATCTAGCACAACTTCTGACACACATATTGCAACCAACAATTCTGGGGATTCTGCTAGGCTTCTGAGGAAAAAAATGTAAATCCTCCAGACTCTTTAAAATTCCCAAGGTCCTCTTCTGACCAAGTGATTCCTTCTTAGAGGTAACTCTCTTTCTCTTCTCCAGTGCCAGACAGTAAAATTAGTTCAATAGTTTTATATAGCCTTAAGAAAAGTGACCAATTCCTTCAATCAATCATCATACATCCAGACTTTGTTCACACCTAGTGAAAAACTGGGATGTATTCTCTTCTTATAAATTTACCACGGCATAGCATCTTATTGATTACTTAAGATGAAGTGGATGTTGTTTGATTGATTTACTCAATTGACCCCTATATTTATACCAGGGTTTAAGTCTATGATACTTACTAATGTGTGCCACTGGTGAAATTGCTTTATTTCTTTCCTTCTCTAGGTATTTATTCCTTTATCTATAAAACAGAGGGTTGAACTTTAGATAACAGGTTGATTTTAGATAAGGCGATCAGATTATATAATCTCAATTGTCTTTTGTGGTTCTAATATATATTTGCCTAAGCATTAAAACATCCCAAGGGAATAAATATCCAGTCCTGGAATACCAATTCACAATGTAATGACTAGAATTTGACTGAACCCCTACTTTAATTAAATCAAGTCACATACATACATAATTTTGTTGAGGAAGTGTTGGTTCATTGAATGGGTAGTTAGGGGACCTGGGAGACAAATTCCATGAGTCAGGCTTAAAGCACTGGTAGCTGGTATAAAAGTAGGAAAAAGGAAAAGAATAGGGGAAAGGAATCTTGGCTGGTTTCCAGGACACATAGGGAAAGGGAGAGGGTATATAAGACTGGGTATATACTGACCACTCCAGGCCTTTTTCTATGAGGTCAGATTAACATCATTAGAAAGGGGTGGTTCTCAACCTGTGGGTCATGACTGCTTTGGGGTTGGAATGACCCTTTCACAGGGGTCGTCTAAGACCACTGGAAAACACATATTTCCGATGGTCTTAGGAACCGAGACACCGCTCATCTATCCATCTCCAGGTGGGTCCGCCCACATGCAGATACTCCCACATATGAGTATTAAAGGGTGGTGGCATTAGGAAGGTTGAGAACCACTGGAAAGGATCATGGTTATCTCTATGTACTCTAGTCAATTAAGTTTGAAAACTAAGATGTTATTAGAAAGAGTGATCTTTTGGCCATAAAATGGTGGATTCTTTGCCTCCAGTTTGATATATTACCCCGAAATCTTTGGTTTTCTTATCACTTTTATTACGCAATCCCTATATTTTGGTAATGATTTCCATGAACTGTAATCTTCTCCTCCCCTCAACTTGACAATTTGACAATTCATTTTATCAGACTTTTATAAAGCACCTATTATATAGGGTGTCTCAAAGTCTCAGTGGAGTTTTAAGTTTTAATCATTATTAATATTTAATATCAACTTAGTAGCTATTAAAACTTAACATGGCACTAACACTTCTGGGATACTCCATTTTCAAAGTACTATACCTGGATCTGAGGGAAGATACAAAGAAATTCAAGAGAAGACTTCTGCTTTTAAGGAGCTCACAAAGTAGTAGAGAACAAAAACATTATATGAGTAACTATACTTCAAACTATAAGGCGTTAAGTACTTAAGTGAGATACAAGCAGGGTGTTAGGAGATTCCAGAGGGTAGACTAGTGTTTATATATCACTAAGGTGATGCTTAAGGCTTGCCTTGTCAGATATTTTTCCTGCACCAAGTCAATCGTATTACCTCCAATTCTCACATTTAGAATCAGTCCTTTTTTCACATGAAGGTGTTATGTCTCTAGGAAGTTTCTAATGAAAAATAAGTCTGTCCTTTATGAATGGATGAAAAGGCATATATTAAGTGTGGACTGTGGACCAAGCACTAAGTGCTGGGAATGCAAATACAAAAGCAGAGACAGCTGGTATCTTAACTGATGTCACAGACATGTAATCCCTGCTACAGAAAAGCTGCATCTATTGAGCTTGGTAGTTCCTCACCCCAAAACACTGAGTTGATTAGGCATTCTCATTAAGTCCTACATTATGGAGAACTCCTGGGAATGGGTGGGGTTACATTGCCTCTGAAGTGGCTAACTTGCTCAGGTCAGAAAGGGAACAAGTCAGAATTCTGGAGGCAGATAGTAGTGGGATCAGATCTGTGAGTAGCTCATGTACTTCTAGCTTGGTGAGATAGAGAGACAGTGTCTAAGCAAAACAAACAAAACAAAACAAAACAAAAACATCAGAAACAGTCCTTGCAATGGTGGAAAACAACTCATAAGGGAGTAGTGGCCAGAGAGAGGTACTTTGGTCTGGAAGGTTACTGGGCTACTCGGAAGAGCTATGGAAAGTAGATTCATTTCCAGTAGCAATGATTGTATCTGATTATGGTGTCAGAACTGAAGAGAAAATGTAGAATTACGTGTATGGAGAGCATCGAGGTGGGGTGGAGAGAAAAAACCTGAGGATGTAACATAATAAAAACTCTACCCACTTCAGCCTTCCTACGTGGTAAGGCAGAAGGAACTAGTCATTCTCAGATTTCATATGAATTTTTCCTCTGTCACTAGAACACTTTGACTTTGACATCTTCAGGGAAGATGTCAGCTTTTACTTGATTTCTGGCCACTCTAGAAATAGTTCCCAAGTAGCATATGATTTCCTTAGCTTTTGAAGAATCCTTATCAATTCCTGAATTAGTCAAATGAATTTGACTTCATCTGGTTGAAAAGAAGAGTGCTTTTGTTTGTTATTATCATTTTGTGTTTACTCTTTTTGTTTGTTTGTTGACCATTAGTATGTATTTCTTCCTCGTATTTCCATCCCTTTTCTCTGCAAGCCCTACTCAAAAGCTGTGGGAGGCATCACTCTGGAGGAGCAGATGTCTAGTGTGAGGAATTTTTTTTCCTCTGGGGGTAGGGATAGACTTATAGAATTATAAGAAGGGGGAGAGGAAGAAAAACAACCCTTGTCCACTTGGAATAGCTTTGAAATATGCTGAAATATTATTGTCATGAGAAAAAAGGTCAATATGAATTATGAAGCTATTTGGATTTAGTAGTTTTCTGACTGTGTGTATGATACCCGTAGTTTTACTGGTTGTGAGCCTCTTAGAGTCTGGATTTCCTTTGTAGGAAGACTCCAAATCCTGTTCAACCTGGAAGGAGGAGAATGAGTTGGAGAAGTCCCTTTCTCCTTATACTTTATTCTCAAGTCTCAACAAAGGCTGCATTTATCTATTTATTTATTTATTTATCCTCCTCCCTCCTTCTTATAGTCCTGTGGTAAATCAAAAAAGTAAACTCTCATTTTCATTGTGTAAGGGGCTTACTTCCAGGCCCCTACAGTTGCCACAGTAACTAATTAGAAATTTGCATCTCTAAGAGAATTATTTAATACTGATGCGTAAGCCCTTTTATTCTTCCGAGCATGGCCTTTCCTTGTGCAACTTCTGGTAGATGTTGGGCCTTGAGGTCATACTGTACAAACTCTGAATGTAGGTGGCCCTGGGCTTCCCCTTTTTATCTCGGGTGATTCATATCCTGTGAAGAAAATGTCTTGCTAGGTCTTTATTGAGTGGTCTGGATCTGAAAAGCGGCGCCCGATTCATGGCATTGCCATTCGTTTTAACCTGTAACATCTTACCCATTCCCCATTAGCTAACTCTTGTGTAATAGAGTCATGCATGTTAAACTAGGAGAGTTGAGTTATGTCAACCCAACCACGGGTGGGGAGATCATTAGGACCATTGAAAAGGCCAAGGAGACGATGTTGCGGCTTTGCAGAACACTTGGCTGGGAATATGCCAACAGGATTCTAGTATAAGTTGTCAGAAAGTAGCTTCCCCATACAACCTTTTTCTTTATAGTGTCTAAGCATCACAAGTGTCATATGTGGCAGGAGGAGAAACGGTTGAGAGAAGGAATATTACTTTAGGTATTCTTTCTGCCTGGGCTCCAGAGAGAGGGCATCCACTACTACTGGAGATAGTAATAGGAGATCCGAGATAACCTAATTGATTTGTATCTATTGGAACTTCTTAAGGCTGTAACTCATACTTGGAGGGAGGGACTAGGGACTGAAGGAAGACAGGTAGGCCTAGAGGTCTATCATCTCTACCTCCTACCCATTTTATACATTGGTCACAAAGGTGTGGATTTACAGCCAAAAGTTCAGAGGCATATATACCCAAGGATGGCTGAGGAAGGGAAGGGAGCAGGATTAATCATTCTTGTGTCCACGGCAATGGTTTATTCCCATCTCCTTCCCCCAACAGGAGTCAGGACAGCTCCCTCCCCCTCCAGTGAGAAGAGTTCTGCACTCTCCCTTCTTTTTGCACTAATCCCAGGGTAGAATGGAGGCAGGGGAAAAGGAAAACTTCTGCTTTTTTTCTGGGAGAATGGATTGTTACTCTGTCTTTAACTGATGTGGGCTGTCAAGCCATCCTCATAAACATTGCTACTACCCCTAGCAAAAGCTGGAACTAGGGGAAGGCAAAGATAGGCATAACAAAGGGCATGTTTTACTGTTTCTTTTAAATAAATACATGAAGGCAAGAAACTTCTGGCTTTAATGATATGCCCATCTGTATTTTCAGATCAGTCAAGTTACAATTATAGTAAAGGCTCAAATCCTTTGGCATACACAGGAGCCTACCACCAGGGATACAATTTTCAAAACTTTCCTAGATTGGACAAATGCTTTTCTCTGTCTTGCTCCCATCTTTCATCTCCCCAGGCATGACAGAGGTGGAAATAAATGGCCATAAATGTAGCTTCAGTCCACAACTTCCCCATGCTGGACACAGTTTTGGATTACAGCTATTCCTTTCACCACGCCTTAAGCTAATTACCCCAGACAAGAGTTCCAATAGTCTTAAAGTAAATATGCCATGACTTGATGTTATCTGGGACTGGAACACAGGAAGAAGATAAGTATCTGTCATATATGACAAAGAAGGCATAGGATATTTATGATCTAGAACTCAATTTCATAGTATATTTTGTGCTATTTATGATCTAGATAGACCTGGTGTTCCCTGAACAGTTATTTGGTTTTGTGTTGTATTTCCTTACTGGGCTAATAAGCTCTATAAAGAGCAGAACTATGTTTTACCTAAACTTTGCATTTCTCTAAGATCTTGAGTGATATACACCTAGAAGGGACTTAACAAACCGAATCTAATAGAGGACACTTACAAATAATAACATTACATCTTCTACCTCAATGCCTTGTTTGAAACAACATGTCCAACATGCTTGCAACTCACTACTTCTTCAGCTCTGCCTGTTAAATTCTTAGCTTCCTTCAAGGCTCAAGTCATTGTGCCAACTCTTGCAAGAAGTCTTTTCTGACCTCCCCTCCCAGTTAATTTCCTCTCCCTACTCAAAAAATTCCAGCTGTTTTTATGTTATATTTCCCAATAGAATGGAAGCTCTTGGAGGGAGGTACTGTTTTTGTTTGCTTTTTGTCTTTCCATCCCTAACACCTAGTACAGTGTTTTATACACTGTATGTGCTTAATAAAGGCTTGTTGGATAGAATTGGATTTCAGTTACGGAAGATTACTCTGAATATATTCAGAAGTAACATTGGGTGAGTCGCCTTTCTTGGAGATTTTTAAGAAAAGGGTTCACATTTTCTGGAGACAAAGCTGTGTAATAGATGAACTTCAAGACTTTTGATTTTTATGATTCCTCAGAACTGTCAGGAAAAAGGGCACCAATAGGAGAAGTATCCATTCTTAACTATACAGGAATAATTATTCTGACTTTCTTTGATGCTACTAAAAAGAAAAAGGATTTCAACTAGCTGACCCAAGAACTTTCTATACCAGTAGAGGAAAACTCATAATCCTTCTGAAAATTCTTAGCAATCAAGAGTCTTCCATTTCTCTAGAATTGCAATAGCCCTTATAACTCCATGTAAAAGAGAAAATATCAGAATTTGTGAGGATGGAAATGGTCTTTCTCATCCAACTTACATTTCTTTGTTTTACTGAGATCTCTTTTTTCCAGACTGAAGAACATTAATGGCAAAAGTCAACTAATTTCAGCTTCATTGTCTAAGTAATGACACTAGATAGAATAACAATTGTCTATTGTTTCTTCAGCTAGATTATGCACTCCTTTAGAGCAGGTATTTTGTATCTGCAATGTTAACTATAGCCCTTGATTTCAACAGCAGGAACTCAGTAAATGTTTATTCTTATTAGTGACCATAGTAATAATAATGGCATCTAGACTCTGTTGTCTTTGTAACAACTTGTCTATGGTGTCTGAATGCAGATCAAAGTATGCTATTTTCTCTTTTTGGTTGTTGTTGTTTCTTCTTTCTCTTTTATAATGTGACTAATGTGGAAATGTGTTTAACATGATTATATGTATATGTATATGTATATGTATATGTATATGTATATGTATATATGTGTGTGTGTATACACGCATGCATCTCCTATAGCAGATTGTGCACCATCTTGGGGAGAGGACAGGGGAAGAAGGGGGAGAAAAGTTAAAACTCAAAATCTCATAAAAGTGAATGTTGGAAACTACAAACAAATAAATAAACATTAAAAACAAAAGTGACTTGTCTCATTCCAGTAGAGAAAGCTGGTCAGGAAGCCGAAACTCTAGAATCACATGATCTTGGTTCAAGTGTAGTATGATGCCCCCTTGCACACAATACAAGTACATAGTGTGTAATGAGTGCCTGTGGAATGGAATTGGTCATGTCTCTGCCACTCACTAGCTATGTCGCTTCATTTCTCTGCCCTTAGTTTCTGTATCTGTATAATTAGAATTTGATCAATATATGATTCTGGGTATATTCCACACACTGCCCCCCCCACTCCCCTGGTATATTGTTCTCATAGAGTTGCATTTTGTATTTTTATCAAACTGAATTCCCCATTTCAAGCCCAATCCTGCTGAAAAAGCAATTATGATGTCCTGTAATCTTCTTTGTCCTATTACATAATCACCATTTCTGGATTTGGGAAAAAAATTAAGCCACTAAGATAAATACTCCTTACTTGGGTATCACTGGAATGCTTTATTAAAACATTTTAAAATTCCACTAAAGAGCAAAAGTACACAACATAATTCTGTATGGAGGTATTTCATAAGAGAGAGGAGCAAAAACTTTGTTCAGTGTAGCTTTAAGATGTAAGGTTGCAATTTATTTAATCAGGGAGGTCATTAATGGGAATCTTTCAGTGCTGATAATTGTGTTCCAAGCCACTCCATAATGTACATCATTAACTGATACCTCATTAATACCCACCTGTTAGGGATACAAGGCTCTTAAGGCAAAGAAGCTGCCTACAAGGAAGACCCAGCCTAAATAATTATAGCTGGTGATTAGAGGCATAAGATAACACTGTTGGTTACCTGCATGCCCTAGACAGGTACATAAAGGGAAGACAAGCAGCATACCAGGCAAAGGAAGATGCAGAGTGTTTAAGACAATTTTGGAATTTTTACAGGTTAATAAATTAGCATATTTGTAATCATTTTCAATGATGGTCACATTGAGGCAGGGTTCAAAAAATAAGACAATGTAAGTAACAGCTCATTAATTTAATTACACACATTACCCTACATAAATGTTGTTCTAATCAATATCATTTCACAATGATAACAATATATTATAGCAAAATTCCACTTAAATGGTCATGGACTGACATCCAGAGCTGCCAGTTGAATGCCTGGGAAAACTACAGAAAGTACTTGAGCAACATTAATTCCTCTGAATGGAAGACTGATCATTGTCAATTTTAACATTGTCCCTTTGGAATTTACTGTCTCCTTTCCCTCCCCCACCTCATGTTGTTTCAGACACAAAACTGTCCAGCCAGACTTGCCTTCTTAATGTTCCACATACACAGACAATATTCTAGCTCCCATTTCAAGCCTCTGCCCAGGCTGTCCACCAGACCTTTTATGCTTTCATTATCTCTACATTCTAGAATAGGGGTCCTTTCAAAGCTTAGATCACATCAAGGCTTTCCTGATTTCTCCAGATGATAGTGTCTTTGCCCCCCCCCCCAAAACCCTTGTATTTATGTTGCATTTACTTATGTGTATACTTGTTGTCTTTGGATAGAATGTAAACTTCTTCAGGGCAGGCATAGTTTCATTTTTATATCCCTAGAATCTAGCACAAAACTGTTTTGAATTAATAACAGTATCTTTTCTGACTTTTAAGAAGTAATTTTTTCACTTATTAAGCATTCAGATTTCAACTTCCCATCTCTCCTCCTTACCCACGTTGAAAAACCAAACCAAACCTGTGTATGACATAAGCATAGTCATATAATTGATTACAATTATTTCCGTATGTGTCATATTCTTTTATTGTTCTTCATGCATTTAATTATACACATTACCTTGTATGATGTTGTCTTTAAGCTCTATGAGGGGAAACATGTTTTATCAAAACTGCTTATTTCTCCAAGGTCCTGTGTTCTATATACCCAATAGGGATTTAATAAATGTTTTTTTAATTGGCTCAACTGTATCTAATAGAAGACATGGTGGTACTACTACTACTACTACTACTACTACTACTACTACTACTACTACTATTACTACTACTACTACTACTACTGCTACTACTGCTGCTACTACTACTACTACCAACAATTGACATTTACACAGTGGTTACTACATACCAGGCACTGTACATCAAGTGCTTTATAACTATTATCTCAATTGATCCCCACTACAACCATGAGATGTAGGTGATACTATTATCCCCATTTTACAGATGAGGAAACTGAGGCAAATAAAGGTTAAATGATTTGGACAGGGAGCTCCTGGGGGCAGAGCCAAGATGGCAGCGTAGAAGCAGCAAGGCTCTGCAGCTCCTATACAACCACTCTAAACACCCATAAAATATGACCCCAGACAAAGTCTAGGACTCTCAGACTCACAAAAATATAGAAAACACATCTCTTGCAGAAGACAGCTCTACAGCAGAGGCTCATCACAGCAGGCTAGCTGGCTGGGAGCTGAGAACAGGCCAGCCTGAAAACCGCAATACGGCCAGGCCCCAGGGCGGCCAGGAGGAGCCAAGCCTCCCAAGCCTCAGTGTGAGTCTCCTTCAGAGAAGATCTAAAGCACCTGAGGGGATCTTCAAATCCAGCAAACCAGGATCAGAGACTGTCAAAGAAAGTGAAACTTTGAAACTAAATTTGGGGGAGGAAAAGCAATTCGGCCAATCTGCTCAAGGGGCAAGGAAGCAGTGGGGGAAGGGAACTGCTGGAACTGGCAGCGACCCCCACTGGGCTGCTTCAGAGCTCCTGGCCTGCGGACTCCACAGGGGGGCTGAATCGATTGATCAGGACCAAGTGTTCTTGCATTGAGTGGCCTGGATCCAGATTGTGGTCTTGGGTGGTGGTCCTGGGGTGTGCTTTCAGCAAGCCAAAGCTGAGGGACTTGCAACACCCCACTAATGGCTCCAGCAGCTGGGAAAACCCCAGTGATTTGGAACAGAGCTTTCCCCCACCAGAATCAGAGTTTCACAGAGCTAAAAAAACCAACCAATTAACTGACTGGCCAACATGAGGAAAAGGAAGCAAAATAACAACAGCAATAAAACTCTAGAATCCTTTTTTGTGGACAAAAAGGATCAAAGTATGGAATGGGAGGAAGACAACACAGTCAGAACTCCCACACCAAATGCTTCCAAGACACTTGAAGAATGCCTAGAAGCTATACATCAACTGAAAAATGACTTTGAAAACCAAATAAGAGAAGTGGAGGAAAAATTGGGAAGAGAAATGAGAACAATGCGA
>JAQQSW010002829.1:0-14845 GCA_028646575.1 Pseudocheirus occidentalis
GTTTTGGGCTGGGCTGGCTTTGGCTCCCAGCCTGCTGCGATGAGCCCCTCCCTGTTCAGGTGTGAATTACTCCCAAGGAGTTAACTGGAAGTAAGGAGCTAAGCCTTTGAGGTGCTAAGTGCCTTTAGAAGGTGCCAACAGAAAGGGGCATGGAAGATCTTCTGATTTCATTAACATTACAAAAGTCAGGTCTTTACTCCAACCTATGGTTCTATCCATGATGCCCCTTGTTCTGATTTATCCCATAGTGTTTCTGGACCATACTTTCAACTCTCCCTTCTTCCCAAAACAAAATGGCATCAAGATGCATAAGTATATCTGTGTTTCATTTCATTTAGGTTCAATATCACAGTATGGCAATACTATGGACATTGAAACTCTGCCTGAAAATGGGAAACACAAAGCCGAGAGTTAGTGGTGGGCACTTTTCTGTTAGTTCACTACTATTTGAGATAGTCCCAGGGTGGGGGGAAATGGGCTTTGTGCTGTTTTGTGGTTCAGAAGGTGTCAATTATTCTCTGCCTTAAAAACAACACAAAACAAAAAAACCAAAACCAACCAAATGTTTGTTTTTATTCATGCAGGTACAAGACACTCTCAGTCAGTTCTCATCAGCTTCTGCTCTACAATGCATGGTTTTAGAGTTGCCTGGGAGAAGTGAGGGTTAAGTAACTTGGCCAACCAGGCTTGGATTGTCAGTGTTGGTGCGGGAAGTAACCCAAGGCTTCTTGTCTCTTAGGCTGATCCATTAGGCCATGTTTTATACTGCATTAAATTGTATTTTGTGAAAACCAAGCTAATAATCTCATATTCATTAGTCCTAGGACACTGGATAAAAAGACGTCAGGAATGAATCAATGATTATTACTGCCTCATACCAGCTACTACAATCAGATAAGAGGATACATATGGGATTGGGGCCTCCTTATATCTTCCAGTTGCAACTTTATTCTCATCATTTCATATCTATTAGCCATCCTTCTCTGGTTCAGACATGTTGGTTATGTGACACTAGGCCTGTCACTTAACCTCTTAATGCTCTAGTTCAGTGGTATCAAACTCAAAACAGAAACAAAGGCCACTAAACTTTACATACACAAAGACCTCTCTGGCTACATATTGATTTTTCCCAGTTACTAAATTATCTGGTTCAGGCTCTACTCTTATTGGCCATATTTGTGCGTCTCTCTCTGGTATACCAGGGACGTTAAGCTCCTAGCCCTGAGCTCTAGTGCCATCCAAACTGTATTAAAATATAATTGAAGAATGTTTAACAAAATAAACAAAAATATAACAGAAACAACATACTGTTCATGATTTTCTAAGTCAATATTCCACCAGCAGGATCCATTTCCATTTGAGTTTGACACAAGTGCTCTAGGCAACTGCCTAGGAGAAAAGGTGCCAACCTACATTAGTGAAGGGAGTTTTCTCACCTGGGAGTTCTCTACAATGAAATCACAGGAGCCTCTATCCCTAATGAATTTCTAAAAGTGTTCACCTTAATTACTTGTGTAGTTCCCAAAATATTTTATAAAGATCTTGACCACAGCAGAGGTAGTATGGTACAAGTGGAAATGTCAGAAGACCTGGGTGCGAATTCTGGTTCTGTCATTTACTATTTGTGTGACCTCAAGTTCCTTAACTTTTTTGGTCTCAGCTTCTTAATCTATAAGATGAAGTTGGACTAGACGAGCTTGAAGATTCCTTCCAGCTCCAAATTTATGAACCTGAACATTCCTGGTCACGGACATTTTCTGTGGCTAGTACTCCCCTCTGAATTCCTTCTGTCACAGGGCCCAGGTCTGTTAAGTGGTTTGAGTCTGGTTCAAGACTAGTTAGTTACTGAGCTAGAGCTTTGCTCAGGGATTAGGGATGGGTCAGATTTTTAATCAAACATCCAGTCTTTCAAAACTGTATATCCTTTCTATGGTGTGACAGCATAGACCTGGATACAAATCTCACCTATACTTGATAGCTGTAACCTTCTAAGCCTGTTTCTTGGCATAAAGTTGGAACAAGGCACTTACCTCACAGGGCTGTTGTGAAGGTCAAACAGCATAATACAAGTAAAGCACTTTACCAGCCTTCAGAAGTGTTATGTAAACGCTATTAGCCCCAACTCCTGGTTTCTGTTATGATTTGTGACTTGAACACTTCTCCAGAGAAGTTATAATAACTGAAACAAAATTTTTATACAGTAGTAGGCAAAATACATTTTAAAACTCATTCCCTTTGGCTGTCTGCAACAGATATCCAGGCTCCAGAAGAGATTGCACAAAGGAACTTGAGTAACCTGGGGAAGTATGAATCTCAAATCAAGGATATTAGCTGAGGTATGGAGCCAGCCAGATCACGCCAAGAAAGTCACTTTGGAGAAAAACGAAAACAGCCCCTCTTCCACCCCTCCCCCCCCCCAAAACAAACAAAAGTGGTGGCACAGTGGATAGAGCACCACTCTCAGACTCAGGAGGAGCTGAGTTCAAGACATTTGACATTTACTAGCTGCATGACCTTGGGCAAAGTCACCTAACACCAACTGCCTCACCAAAAAAAGGGAAAAAAAGTCACTTCAGAAATGTCCTGAAGGATGGCCGAGGTGACCATGGGAAAGAATTTGGTTTAATGTAGGTGTGATTAAGAAAAAAATATGGGGGCGGCTAGGTGGCACAGTGAGTAGAGCACCAGCCCTGGAGTCAGGAGGACCTGAGGTCAAATCTGGCCTCAGACACTTAACACAAAAATTAGCCGTGTGACCTTGGGCAAGTCACTTAACCCCAATTGCCAAGCAAAAAACAAAAACAAAAAAATATGAATCAACTCTTTTCCTTGGGCTGATTATTTCAGTATATGTACATTCTATAGGTCTTGGAATTGCATTGTAACACATTTCAAGGAAAAATTATCTAGTCTATAAATTACCTAGACCTCTTTATTTCTCCTTTTCTATCACTCTTTGTTACCTACTATTAACCATTTCCTTGATAAACAATATGTTCCTACAAGGCAAGAGAGGAAATGTCAGGAGTTAAAACTCAAGCTGGCTTTGTTTGCAGCTTCTCATAGAAGACTGGGTAATGGAACAACTTTTAAAAGTTAATTCTTATTTAAAAAAAAAAAAATCATTCTTCTTCCCTCCACCAGCATTGGAAAAGGAATAAAAATAAAACAAAGAATTAGAAAAAACATCATTAAGCAAAACAGACTGCTACACCGTCCATATCTTCTTAAAAAATTCTCTTACTCTCTCAGTATGGTGGGTCTATGTGCAGTTCAGAGTTTTCAGAATTTTTTAAATCTGTTTTTACAGTGTTGTTGTTATTGCATGAATTATTCTGCTGACTTTCATTCTATATCAGGTTAACTACTGTGATTAGGTACCAGAAATCAGATGCGAACTGGAAAAAGGTCTAAGAATTCCCTGCATGTAAATTATAATTAACGAGATAATACGGATAAAGATGTAGGACATACTGAGGGAAGCCCACAGCTGCTTGGTGCGAGGTGGAGAGAGATTCTAGAAAGCAAACTACCAGCAACGCCGCTTCTGGGGCTGTGTCCCAGAGGGATCACAGAAGTGGGAAACGGCCCCACACGTACAAGAGTTTTCATTGCAGCTCTCTTTGTAGTGGCAAAGAACGGGAAACATAAGGGATACCCATCCATTGGGGAATGGCTGAACAAGTTATGGTATATGAACGTGATGGAATATTATTGTGCTTTAAGAAATGGGGAGGAGATGGACTTCATAATTACCTGGAGAGGCTTATACGAATTGATGTTAAGTGAGAAGAGCAGAACCAGGAAAAATTTGTACAGTCACAGATACATTGTATGTGTGACGACCAACTTTGAAAAACTGGATGCTTCTCAGCATCGAACAGTTAAAAGCAACTCTACAAGTCTCAGGATGGAAGGAGATGTCTGCATTCAGAGAAAGATCCAGAAAGATCAGAGTTTAAATGGAGACTGAAGCAATGCATGCTATCATTCTTTTCTATGTCTGGCTTTTGTTTGTCTTTTCTCACTTTCCACTCCATTGGCTCTAACACCTATTCAATCAGACTATTGTACAATGTGAAAGAGTTTGCAGATCCTACACATAATTGTATGCCACCATGGCAGGTGTAGGAGGTGGGGAGGAAGGGGAGAAAAATCTGAAACTCAAGTGATTCTGGAACTCAATCTTGTAAACTAAAAGTAAACAAACAAGTCAATAAAAAAAATGACTGTCAAAAACAAAACAAAAAAACTGAGGAGCAGTCAAAAAAGGAATGAGAACTAAGAGAACCGTGCTGCAGAACAAAATGAGCAAAAACAGGAAAACACTGTAGAGTATCAGCGACGTTGTAACCTTCCCTCTTCTTCTTTGCTGGCATAATTCCTTTTGAAAAGGGACAGGGTCAAAGTAGAAAACAGGACAAGTTGGGGGCAGGATAGGATGGAGGGAAATATAGTCAGTCTTTTACCATATATCCACTATGGAAATGTTTTGCATAACTACACATGTACAGCCTAATTGCTTATCTTCCCTGTAAGAGTGGGTGATGAGGGAAGGGAAAAAGTCCAGAATTCAAAGTTTAAAAATCAAATGCTTAAAATATTATCATTATTATTATTTACATGCAACTGGGAAATAAAATAATAAACAGGCACTGGGGGAGAACCATCCTGCCCTACCGAAAGTCAGATGAGCGAGGGAGGAGGACATGGGAGAGAGCAGACTGGGGGAGGAGGTATTCAGTGGGATCTCTTGTTTTGGGGTGGGGGAAAGATAGGGAGAAAATCTGCAATTCAAAATCTTGTGGAAATGAATGCTGTAAACTAAAAATAAACATAAAGTTCAATTTTAAAAGCTTTTTTTTTTTATAGTTTGAATTTGAGATTGGGAGGCCACTTCGGGTACAGGGTTCTCTATATACTATTTTGAAGTACTGTCTGCTCTTAGGAAACAGAAAAGTAAAGGTGTCTTCTTCAGTTGTGTGTCTAGGGAATTTAAGATGAATGGTGCAAATCACAGAAGACCTCTATTCTTCTGGAGAAAAAAAACTTTTATATATATATGTATATAAATATTTTTGTGCCTTTGTGAACTTTTTTGTTGGGAATACTAGATCCGTGCATGAGATAAACACATTAGCAGAGATGCAACTTAGACCTAAGAAGCAAATTTATAATCTAGGCCTGACTACAAAGGTGTTTCTGAAATTAAGGAAGAGACACTGCCATTTCTAAAAGCTCAGCTTACATTTAATTCCTTTCTCTAACTAAAAGACTCTCCAGATTATTAACTTGTCTCAGGTATTAAACCTTATGGAAAAAAATGCCATGGAATTTCCCCAATGGAGTTGGTGTAACCAGTTGTTTTACAAAAGCTTTTTGAGAGAAAAAGGACATACCAATAAACCAACCTACTTTAACCTAGATTTTAATTGTACTGGATGGCAGGGATATAGTGAGAATTAGTTTGCATTTGGGAAGACCCCTTCTATAACTAGCATACTGAATGTTGAAAAGACATTAAGATGAACAATGGCTATCCCTGCCTCCCCATACCATGGAAAGTTAACTAATTATCATAGGAAGGAGGTGGCACAGTTCAGCAAAAATAGTGAGGGGAGGGGAAAGAAACATGGTTTCAGAGTCAGAAGAGGCCTGCATTCAAAGCCCAGCCCTGCCACTTCCATTCCACACCTCAGTGCCTTTGGACAATTGGCTTAACCTCCTTCAGTCTGTTTCCTTTATGGAAAATAAGGTTGAACTCCATTGGCCATTGACGTTTGCTCTAGAGCTATGATCCTAAGTCTTAGCATGTATGTTCCATAATTAAAAATCTAAGCTTCAAATTCTCAATGATTTCAATCATTAACTGGGTATTTGATCATGAATTTTAAAAATAGGATTACATTTGCTTTCAAATTGGCTGTCAATTGTTTCTTTGTTTTTATCACAGGTAGCATTTATGCCTATAATGCAGAGCCCCAAATCTTCCAGACCAAGAAAACATGAATATTAGCACAACAAAGAGTGACTATGCCAATGATGCTGCTTAAGTCAAGTTCTTTAAGACACATAGCATTGAATAGGACCTAAAAAAGGGGTTGACTAGAATTAGCAAGCTAATTATTAACAGAAATCTTTCCTAGTGATATCAAATTTCTTCTAATTCAGTCTCACTCTTCCTTCCTCCTCCATTTTGGGAAGAAGCCAAGAAAAATATAATTTAGGGTAAAAATTCCATAATAAATGAAGGCAGCATTCAGTCAGACAGTCAAATAAAGTTCTCTTCCACTCCATTTTTTAGGGGGGATGGAGGGGACGAGGCAATCAGATTTAAGTGACTTGCACAAGGTCACACACCCTGTAAGCATCTGAGGCTGGATTTGAACTCGGGTCCTCCTGACTCCAGGGCTTGTGTCCTATCCACTCCATCTTTAAGTGAACATAATATGGAATTATAAAGATGAAAATGTACAAGTTAATACTACATAAATGTTTTCCTTGTTTATCTAGTTTAAATAGCTACTTTTGAAACTGGCTATTTTAAACATACTTTCCTTAGAATACACACACTACAACTTTTACACACCTATGTTATTGGTAGGTTTGTAGAGTCAATTGCCCATTAGCTGGCACTAGACTAAATCCTGGGCAGATTATCTGGCTATGGGTTCCAAGATGCAGAAGAAACCACCTGTACCTGCTGGAGTTTAGGGAACATTCTTAAAAGAAGCAAAAGACTCCTCTACTCTTAAACAGGATTTGGAGGGCAAAGGCTTTAATTAGGTAAAATTCTGGCAGCTGCTGCTATTAAGAAAAAAGATGACAGGAAAGGCTAGTTTAAAAAGATCCATATGTTTAGCTAATCAAAAATTGACTTCTGACAGCTTCTTGAAGGTTTCAATTGTGTCCTCCAATTTACTACAAGAGAACTTTTGAAAGTAGAGTTACATATTATCTATCAATTCAACACTGGAAGAGGAAATTACTCTTAGTAATTCAAAGCGTTCAAATATCTAAGGAGAGCTTAGTCAATGAAGACCACAGCTGTTTAAAACACATTTTAATGAAAACACATGAAGAATATTTAAAGAAAGTGATTAGGCCTTAATTGCCTTCTGTCCCAATGGTTTTAGCTGCCACCGTACTACTAATTCACCTGTGCTCTTGAGGCAAGTTTCTGACATCTCTTCTTCTGTTGGAAGTCCTTGTGGTAATTTTAAAGGCTGGATTCTACAAATTAAAAAGAAGTATTTAAAGTGTTAGAAAAAGTTATTTCTAAAAATGAACAAAATTTTATAGAAAAAAAACAATTATTCCAAAAAATACCACAACAAACCTTATCAGATGCTTAACCACTTTCAATTTTGCATTCACTGAAGGGATATTCTTATGCACTTGCGGAGTATGTGCCTATGAAGAACAGACAATTTTACTACCCCCTAAAAGCAATATGTTTCATGTTACTTAAAAGCTACACAATAGATTCATGAAATTAAAAACAAATGTAACAAAAAATATGCACCATAAATCTAGAAACAGGCAAAATTCAAAACAAGTATAGACAGCAAAGAAGATGTTTACTTTTTCCAGTCCAAGGAGTTTTATGACTTCCTTTTCCCAGTATGGTCTTCTTTGCACACTTTTAATTCTAGTGACAACGTGTAATTTATGAGGGTGTTGAGGATCCCCACCATATTTTTTATGAGCTTCAGGTGTAGGCTGAAACACCTATAAGAAGAGAATAAATTAGTTATTTTCAAACATTCCAGAAGTCTTTTGTATTCGGTTACTCCCCCCACCTCTCCAAAATGAACATTTTACTATCACATATATAAACTAGTTTCAAACCCTCCACCACCTCAAATTTTTAATGTGAAAATAAAAAAATTAGCTGTTATCCATTTTTTCTTTCCTAAGTCAGAGGGACAACAGTGGTTTTGATACACAGTAACCTGAAGTTACATCCAACCCTGAAATTATTAACAACTGTGACAATTTGCTTAGATATAAGTGGCTTGGGAATTTGATTCTCCATGGAAATATCACAGATGTAAGGTGACTGTAATGACTACCACCAAGGAAAAGTGACTAGACTACGCCAGAGTGCAGAATGAGGACAAATGGTGATGACTTTTCTTAAATCTCCAAGTTTACTTGTTTCCACTTGCCAACCAGTTGCTTAATATTGATTTACATTAATGTATTAAATGGTCTCTTCCTTGAAGTAAAAGTATTCTCAGTTTCCCCAGTTACTAACCATCACTTACTTTTTCTACACTTATTTCTTAATTAGCCAAACTGGTATCCTAATATATTGCTCACATCAAAGTGCTGTTATGAAGAAAGTGCTTTGCAAACCACAAATATTACTTTTACCATCACTTCTCCTAGAAACTTACAGTCTAGGATGGTGCAACTTAAGAGGAAAGCTAGAGGTTTAGAGGCCAGGGCAGAAATTTATTTCTAGAGCTTATCAAAAACAGACACTGAGAAATGGTTATCATCCCCATTTCACAGATGAGAGATGCTGTAAGATCAATAAAATTTGGGAATGTGTATAACCTATATTGGCTTGCCTGCCTTCTAGGGAGGGGGGAGGAAAAAAAGAAGGAAAGATAGAATTTGAGATGTGAAAGGGCTGATAGCACCGTCAACAAAAACAGAGAAATTTTAGGATGGGTTTGGGGAGCTGTTTTAGACAAGTCTGAGATGACTATGGGATATCTAAGTGAAGGTGTCCAATAGGCTGCTGCTGATGCAGGACTTGAGTACAAGAGAGAAAATGCAATTGAATATATAGATTTGGAATTCATTCGCCTAAAAATATCTAAGTCTATAGGAGCTGAAGAAATCACTGAGATAGTATAAAGAGAGGAAAGGGCTAAAGACAAAGTGCTACTATTGCAATTTCCTATCCTCTTGCTATAAAACATTGGCTTGGTCAAGGAATAACTTGCGTATTATTAACACCAAAATTCCAAGCTTTACTTCATCTCTACCTTAACAATAGTCGTTATTCATATCATTCACCACAATATTACATATCTCACAAGCAAGTTCATATAATCTTTGATATTAAAAACAAACTGGTGATCTTTAAAACATAAGAAAGTAAAAATCAGACCAAACTCTTAAACAAAGCTCTTACTTCGTCTGGAATCCTTGACTTGGTAAATTTTTGACGAATCCAATCAGTTGAGGCGAGAGATTCCAGACTTTTTGTCACATTCTGGGAAGGTTAAGAGTGTTAGTTTTTCAAAACTTGAGTTAGTGCAGAAATCACTAAGTTTTTCAAAAATATAAATTTATATCACTTTTGCTCATGATTACTAAAAGTTTCATCCCAATCTCCTCTTAAACATGATTATATTCCATTCCATCACAACACAGGTAGAAAACTGCAGTTCACCTTTAATTCCTTTTCCAGAATTGCTCCATAGAAAACTGTTTTAAAATTCTGTTCATTAATTATCTTCTTGAGTTTCTCCCCAATCCCGTTTCCTTAAATAAGCCATTAAGTTTTGTGCTATCACCACTGCCAGGAGCAGTAGTCATGCAGTGTACAAAAAGTTTATCCACGTCCACTGTAATGCCTTTTTCTTGACTAGGAGTATATGCAAATCCAGTGTTTTCATGCACAAACTTCAAATGCCCACACTGCCTTATTTATATTGTCACTTTCTCAAGTAGGTAAAAATAAACACAAGCAAAGACAAGACCAAAAGAGCACACTGATGTGGCCTAAGGTTCAATCCACATACTCCTCAGATGGTAGAACTAAGAGTATTGTGTGGAATCTGCAGAGAAGTAGATTGAGGCTAAAGCAAATCTTCCTAATGATTAGAGCTGTCTCAAAGTGGTTGTTTTCAAGCGAAGGCTGGAGACCACTTGGAGAGAAATTTGTAGAGGGGATTTCAGCTCAGGTGAGCCTTGGACTAGGTGACCTCTCAAGTAACTTCCAAATTCTGAGATTCTGTGGGAATAAGCTATATAGAACTGAAGAAGGAAGAAGATAAAAGAATTGGGGTAAACAAAGAAGTGTTTAAAAAATACCTACCTGTACTCTACTGTGAGGGCTCTGGGTCACTAAGCGCAAAATCCCTGCCATCAGGTACCACCACTGATGACTCCACTGTCCAAAAAGCTGCAAGTAATTCCAAGGGATAAATTACTATCTGAAACTGGTCATATTCTCCTTTAAGTTATTTATATAACATTACAAAAAAGCATAAGGGCATAATTTGGGTTATATGTGTAAGATTAAAAACAAGAGCTGGACTGGATTTTCTATCCATTTTATACAGAGCTAAATAACCACTGCTAAGTTTCAAAAATTGGAAAACTAACATTCAAAAACCATGTGAAGAATGGAGAAAATTTCTTATATATAATTATTGTGTATTTTTAAAAATATTTATTCTGAACGTATTTAGGCGTTTGTGGTCATTCCCAGTTAGAGAGTAGGAATCACTGCATTCTTTGTATCTCCAGTACCTGGTATGTAGTAGCTGCTTATTTAGATGCTTGTTGCCTGACAGAAGATAAGACACAGCCATGCTTCTCTTTTCTAACTTTACCAATTAACCAGGGATGCTATCACTTTATTACAGGAGAGCTTCATAAACGTCTTTAGCAATCACTGTCCATTTTGTAAAACTGGTATTCGTTAAGACAGTACCGTGCAATAATCCTTCATCCTACCTTGTCAGAAAATTATCAAATGGTAGAATGCCAAGTCAGTTCGCTGTCCTTATTGACAATTGATGAAAAAAGACCCCAAGTCACCCAATAAACTAGTGGCAGAACCGTGACATAAACCAAGTCTTCCGATTCCCACCTCGGCAGAGCAGCATTTTTCTGCATCGCTAAGAAAGTAAAGGTGCCACCCACAGACGGCTGTCAGGTATTTCCCATGTAAATAACTAAGTACAGACGATGTAAGTTAAAGCAATAACATCCAGGGAGGGGAGTGGATTGGGGGAGGGGTTGGGCAGGACCCCAGGACCGGCCCCGTCGCAGGAGGTGGGGTCTGAGCCTTGTCTTTAAGGATGCTGGAGGGGAGGGGGAAGCGCCCTCCAGGGATGAGGCGGCTGGAGGAAAAGTCAGGAGATGGAGGTGGGAGGGAGCCCCGGGGGTTCAGGCATATTCTAGTGCGTATAAAACGGAAGGATAGTCACGGGCCGAGTCACGACGTCTTTTAAAAACCGGACAGGATTTTACACCCGATCCTGGACGTGACCTGCCGGACGAGTGATGACGGCGTTGTCTAAACAATGTCGATCAATATACGACTTAAATACACTAGTATTTCCGATTCCTGCGCTAACTACGCTTTTCCGAGCACGTCGATGACTCGGAGACCTACTTTTGGGCCTGGCCAACGCTATTCGCGGCTTCTCCGGAAGGACGGCGGCTGCATGACCGAACACACCCGCTTTTGCGCTTTTCCGCCGCGGATTTTAACAAACTGCACGCTGCCCCGGCGGCCTTGGCCAACCAGTCGTTACAAATACGGCCCCGAAAGAGAACAGCTTTTCGAAGGGTCATCGCGAAGCTAAGACCGCGTAAATGGTCACGGTCGACCACTGGGCCAGGTCGGAGCCAAGAAGACTCATCATGCCGAGTTCCTAGCTGTGTGACCCCGAGCTGGTCACTTAACCCTGTTTGCCTCAGTCTCCTCACCTGTAAAACGACCCGGAGAAGGAAATGGCAGCCACTCCAGTAGCTCCGTTACCTTGTCAGCAACACCTGCCCCAACTGAAGACGCTGACCCGGAGACCTCCCCGCTCCCATACCACTCAACGGCCCACTTCCGGCCACGTGACCCTCCCCAGGGCCGTAGGAGAACGTTCAAGCCACGCCATTGGCTGTCCCTTGACCAATAGGAAAGCAGAGAGGGGCGCAGTCGCTTCCCAGGCTTCCGAGCCGAGGTGGAAGTCGGTCCCCCAGTAGACCCCAGCCCCCTCACCCCCCCCCCCCTCCCAAGGTCCAGGGTCGCGAGGACGACTGGGAAGGGAAGGGGTTTTGGGGGGAGGGCTTCCGCAGCCGTCCCACACTCACCAGGTCCGCTCGGCCACAGCTGCCAATGCTTTCTGCCTCCGATTTATTTCTCCAAGAGGCTGAAAGAAGTCATGGCTCACGGGTAACGGGCAAGACTAGTGCGCCTCGGCGCGCGCCAGGAGCCACGTGACCACTCCTCGGAAGCTCCTCCCCGGGGCGGGAGGGGCAGTCGGCGCGCATGCGTGCTCCTCCCCGGGGCGGGGCGAGGCGGGTGGGGAAATCAGAGAAGGGGCTGGCCGCGGCGGGCATGGCCGCGGCGGGCTCTGGGCTGCAGCGGGATGGTGCGGCCGCCGGCACGCTCCTGAAACGGGCAGTAGAGCTGGACTCCAGCTCTCGGTACCAGGAGGCTCTTGTGTGTTATCAGGAGGGTATCGATATGCTGCTGCAAGTGCTTAAAGGCGAGTGAAGGGAGAGGGATGCGCGGGCTGCGGCGGGGAGGGAGAAGAGCGGATGCCAAGTACGTCTCTGTGGTTAGAATTAAAAACGCTAAATAAGACAGATGTCCTCTGCATCCTTCAGGCGAGCAAAGAGTATTTATTAAGCGCCTCCCACCCGTGGGTCACTGCCGAGCGCTTGAAATACCAGTATAACTAGTTAACAATTCCTCCTGGCGAGGAGTTTGCTTCTCTTTAAAAGAGGGCTGGACCGCCGCAAACTGCAGAGCTCTCTTACGTGAACCTGTGTTTCTTTAAAAAAAAAAAATTATATATATATGTAGGATTTTAAATCTGACACGTGTATATGTAGTTAGCTTCCAGAACTGCCCTGTTTGTCATTGATTCCACCTGGGCTTTAGATGCATTTCATTTCCGGTGTTCAGTTTCGTTTCTTGACTTGGCTCCTCCCTGCAGAGGTAGGGAGGGGGCAGCGAGTGAAGGGGCAGCCGGGGAGGACGTTAGCACAAAGATCTTGCCCCGATTGAAGGGTTTGCCCACGTGCTGGAAGGCTCCCTCCCAGGAGAAGTACCGGCTCGTTGCCAGGATCCAGCTCACACATCTACCTGCCAGTCTGGAAGACAAGTTCCTGGCCCCAGAAAACCCAGACTCCAGAAATGGCTCAGCTATTGTTGGTGCAAAGAGGAGGACACTGGTAAAAGTGTTCTTCCTCAGCTCGTTCAGGGACTAGAACATTACAGTGATGAGGTTGCGGCTCATGAAGGTCTGGCTGACCTCCTAGAGGAAGTGGTACTTGGGGTACCACAGGGACTGGCCGTCAAAGGTCATGGTCACAACGTTCTCAGACGTATGCCAGGATTACGGCCCTCATTTCCTCCCTGGATTACTTTTGCTTAAACTCATCCAACACAAAGGTATTCTTGGACAGGTGGGCTCTGCAGCCAGAACCTGGTCACACCGGTCCATCTCCTTCTCTGAGGAGGGGCTGCAGCTGCCTTCTTGTTCCCCTTAGTCTGGGCCTTCTCTCTTCTCTCTGTCCCTTCTCTTTTCTTGGGCACTCCTTCTTAGGCTGACTTTTGGCAGACTTTTTGAGCATCAAATTGTGTCATCTTCTCATAGAGCTTCACCTCTCCCAACACCTTCTGGAATTGGGGCTGGTGGATGCATGTGAGGAACCAGCTTGAAAGGCCTGCCAGGAAGACGGCTCTCGGCTTTATAAGCCAAGTCCAAGGACCTGCTTATAGAGCCACAAAAGGGTGCACACAACTGTGACGTCAGCCCAAGTCTTCAGGTGGGCTTTGAGCAGCCCCAGAACCCACCTCACCTCCTCTTTTGCATTCTCTGTGACCTCTTTGTTGTGGTGCATGATGCTGAGAATGAGGGATAAAACACCCAGGTGCTGGCTGGAGGAACATTGTCACTGTCCACAAAGTTCACCCACAGGATCACCTGGGCAGCTGCCTCTGAAGTAGAGCCTTGAAGGTTGTCATTGTGTGTGCAGTTGCATTGCTTTCAAGCACAAAGAACCCATCATCACCCTCAAATGCTGGAACCTGGCCTGCAGGAAATTTTTGGAGGAATTCAGAAGAATTCTGGGGTAGTTGGTCTGACAAAAGTGGGAGTGGGGAGGTGCAGACAGGACTGGGATCTGGGTACTACTGTACTGTGCAGCAATGAGGGCCTTGAAGGCACCCCAGTTTTCAGGGTATGTGTATGGCACACTGGCTGCCGTAGTGATTTGGCAGAGAAAGGGGTTGAAGACATGGCACTGCGGCAACATGTTTCATTTTTTAAAAAGATATTTCAGTAACCTTTTCTCCTTCCCCACCATCTCTGCTCTCCTTATTTTCTCCTGAGTTGGTAGGAGAAAAAAAGAAACACAAAGTCTGTGTAAGAAGTATGTATAGTCTCATAGAACAAACTGCCACACTGGCCAAGTCCTAAAGTGTATGTCTTATTCTTCATTGAGGGGTAACGTGCTTCATCCTCAGACCTTTGGAATAGTGATTGGCCACTACACTGGTTAAAAATCTTAAGGTTTTAAAGTTGTCTTTATATGGTGTTATTGTATAAATTGCTTTCCTGGTTCTTTTTGTGGACACAGTGAACATTCTCTCCTCCTAGAAAGTAATCTTCTTAAGGGCAGAATTTTGTCTTTGTGTCCCTAGCACAGTGCCAGGCATGTAGTAGGTCATTAATACTTAATGACTGCCTGCATGACGGGGCATAGGGGTAATGACAAAAGATGTAATTACTAATATATTAACAGGTACAAAGGGCAAAACTTTTTTATTTTTTTATTTAGTTTTTTTTTCTTGTTTACGTTACTCATTTTCATTACATTTTTGAATTACACATTTTCTCCCCGTCTTGCCCCTGCCCCAACC
>JAQQSW010002830.1:0-14845 GCA_028646575.1 Pseudocheirus occidentalis
GGTGTTGTGAATATCTCATTATTGATACACAAGGTCAGTTCAGTATTTTGGTGGCTCATTTTCATAACACTCACATTTTTACAGCTCTTATCTGGACATTCTTATGAAGCAGAATAATGGAAGCACTAATGTTCACAGGTTATGTGGAAAGTGAAATACAGAGTATTTACATGACTTGTCCAGATCCCCAGAGATGTTGAATTAAGTTTTAAATGATCATCTTTTATCCCAGGAGAGTACATCTTTGAATGTATGACAATTTCAATATTTAGTGTATTAAAGGTGTGATGTAATCACCATGATATGAAAAATGCCTTTGTCGAATTATTCTGTGCAGATTACTAAATTACGTTATCATGTTAGAGAATAATGGGGATATTTTAATTTATGTTGCAGCGGCAGTATTAAGATAAGGTTGTCTGTGTATAGTAGGAGATAACACTTTGAACTTTGGGGATAATGTGGCCATTTCATTTTTTTTTGTGGTATTGAACTTTTCATAGTTAAACACTGTAGTGTGATCCTAAGGTGGGGCTTTTCATAAAGAAAATCTTCAGTAAGAACATTAAACGATATTGAAATAGATCATTATTCCTTTCTTGTACTTTTATGTTATCTCTTCCTGTGATTATTATATATACTGAATATTCTCCCCTTTGATCACTGAATTCAGGATTCCTTCACTAATTAAATCCTTCATTCATGGTCAATCACTGAAGTTGGTTGGCATAGGGAACTTTACAAGATAAAGTGAAAATGTCCTACTCCGATTTTTTTTTCTATTTTAGTCTATTTACATGTACTTTGCTTCTTACTGAATTCAAATAAATTATTAAGTGTTTACTATATAAAAGTAACCCTGCTCAGCACTGGGGATACAAACCTAAAAAGGGTATAAAATATATTCCCTTTTTTCAATGAACAATTCTATCTGGGGGAGAAAGAAAGAGACTTTAATGTCTATGAAAATACCTATCATATAAGGCAAGATATAATAGGGACAGTTTGAAAAAAAATGAAGAGAAAAAAGAAATCATCTTACCCTAGGGGAAAAAGGAGTTGGCATTGAAATTTTTAGGGAGGAAGTGACATCCGAATTGGATTACGAAGGAAAGGAATGACTTTAATAGTTTCCTGTACTTAGAGGTGAGAATAAGGACAGATAGTCCATCTCCTTCTTCCCTGTCTTGCCATATCTTGGAACCACTAATATCACTTTCTTCAAGGGGCCTTTCTTAATTCATCCCAGTCATTAGTGTACCCTGACCAAATTTCCGTGTATTCCTTTTGCATATACACTGTATTTACTTATCTATGAACATGTATCCCTGAAGTAGAATTTCAGTTCCTTGAGGGCATACAACCTCATTTGTGTGGGTATGTGTGTGTACACACACACACACACACACACATATGTCTATACACACACACACACACACACATATATATATACACACACACACAAATATACATGTGAGTGTATATATCCAAAAGCATGGTCCATATGAGATGCTTAATAAATTATTTTAAATCATCTTTATGATGATTGAGAGTTGTGAGGTGATATTGGTACAAGGAACATTGCATGATCAAAAAATTACTAAGTACTTAGATAGCTCCTCTTTTGAGTTTAAGGGTAGCTAGCTGGAGATGTGGTAGAGCACTGAGGATAGAATCAGGAAGATGAGTCTTACTGAGTTCAAATTTGGCTTCAGACACTTACTTTGCGTGTGACACTAGGCAAGTCCCTTAACCTTATGTGCCTTCCTTCCCTTATCTGTAAAATAAGCTGGAGAAAAAAATTACAAACCACTCTAGTATTTCTGCTCAGAAAATCCTAAATGAGGTTATGAAGAGTTGGACACTGCTGAAACTACTTAATAACAGCAAAAACTTCTTAGTTTTCATATAGAGGATTTAGTAGTGGTAAAACAATCAGCAAAACACACAGGAAATAAGTAAAAGGGTAAAAGTCATCTCACAATGGCATAAACAAAAGAAATCAAAGAATCTTATGGCTGGAATGGCTACCTAGTCTAAACCACTATAACATAATAATCGCTCCTACAACCCTTCTACATGAAGTTATCCAACATTCACTTGAATACCTCTAGAGCAGTCGTTCTCAACCTGTGGGTTGCAACCCCTTTGGGGGTCGAACAGGGTCACCTAAGACCATCAGAAAACACATATTTCTGATGATCTTAGGAACTCAGACACTGCTCTTCTATCCATCTCCAGGTGGGTCCACCCACATGCAGATACACCCACATACAAAAGAGTCCTGACATTAGGAAGGTTGAGAACTACTGTTCTAGAGAAAGTGGAAGCCACTTCTCTGTGCCTGTTTTGGGTAATTTCACATCACCATCATCATCATATTGTTTGTCAAGTAGGCTTTTAAATGTATGACAAGATAGTCCATAGGACTTGGCATCATCCCAGCCAATGCTGGAGACAATGCAAAAGTGTCAGGCATGTCACTTCATCTTTCAATGCTTGTTTTTCTGAGTATACTTAAGAACACCATTAAAAGAGATAAGGATTAGTGGAAGTGAAAGGGCAAGGGTTAGTAATTAAAGAATAAATGTTGAGAGACTTTGGATGACCTATCACTAATTTTCTTTTTCTACTCTTGAGCAAAAAGAACTCATAAGAATTGAAATGTTAAAAACACACAATTAGTATAAACAACAAGCTTATGAGGTTTAAACTTTTTTTAAGGAAGAAATGTTAGGATCAAATGGAAAATAAATATCTACTAATAATAGATTATCAAGTTGCTTACTAAAAAATTAATTTACTACCTACATCGTTTACGTCTTCCTGCTATATAGAAATCTTGTAGTGATCTTCAGAATGAAACTAGCAAAAGGGGACAGCATCAAATTTGAAGTTTTTAAACCTGAGAAATACATGGTGAAGAGTTCTGATAAGGGTGATTGGATTCCAAAATTGACTTTCACTTATCAGCAGTTGCAGAAATGCTACAGGATGGAGAATTTGAGAAAATAAACCATTTGGTACACTCTGTAGCTTGACCTGAAAAGTGGAAACAATAGACTAGTTCTTAGGTTGGCAGACTTATGATACACTTTGTGAAAGGAGAAAGGGTCAAGAAATTCAATTCCACCCATGGAGAATTTAGGACTTTCTTTCTATTCTCTCTGTATGAGAAATTGACTAGAAGGGAAATCATTGCTCTGCTCAGTAGGATGCATCTTCAAAATTGCTTCGATGAGGTATGTTTTAAGGGAGGTTGTCTTTTAAGGGAATAAGAACCAATATGAAATTCTATTTCTTATAAATGTAAATGTAAAATTGCTCTTACCTATATGTGAGAGGATAGAAAAGGGCTTCACCATATAAATAAACATAGAAAAAACTGAAAAGTCTGATGATCACTACAATCATTAATGAAAAGGATAAAATACATCTTCCCTACTTTGGTAGGATTTATTATTTAATGAGAGAAATAAATGAAAAGATGATGGGCAAATAAATATCTGAGACAGATTGTTGGACTTGGAGTCAATGAGACCCCAAATATAATTCTGCCTCACATACTATGATCTGTGTGGCCCTGGGCAAGACATTTAAGTTTTGTCTGGCTCAGCTTTCTCATCTGTAAAATAGGTTGAGTAATAGTACCTATCTCACAGGTTTATTGTGAGTAGAAAAATGATGGAGTATATGTAAAGTGTTTTGAAAACCTTAAAAAATACAAATGTCAAAAAAAAACAATTAGCTTTATCAGGATGCAATATATTTCAAACAATGTTTTGGATCCAAGAGCATCACCGAAGGTAGTTGTGACTGAAAAAGTAGACCTGCATTAAAAAGAGTACAAAGAATAACTGATGATGCCCCCATCTGCCACATGATATAAATGGAATGAGCAAAATATTCAAGAGAGTTACAGGACTATGAACTACTTTGGCAACTGGTCAAAGACAGTGATCAAAAGTGGTTGAAAAAATACAAAAGATAAGTTCAAGCAGAGAGAAGAAGAGAGAGGAGGAAGAGGAGACAGAGAGAAGGAGGGGAGAGACAGAGACAAAGACAACGAGGGGGGGAAGGAGAGAGAGAGAGAGCACAATACTAAGGGGTTGCTGCTTTTTTTCCCCCTTTCAGAACAAATAATTCTAACCTGGTGAAATTAACCTTAAATCTCTTACTAGTGACCTTAATAGTGTCTTATTTAAAAGAAAAAAATCACATAGATATGGTAGTTTCAATAGACAGAGTAAAGAGATCTTTAGATCTAAGGTAGTATGTTGTAGTGAGCAGAATATTGGAATTAGACTCAGAAACACTTGGGTTCAAATCATACTTGAAACATTTATTAACTATGTGGGAAAGTCACTTAATCTCTCTATTTCCTCAGTTTATCTCTAAATGAGACAATTAAACTCAATGGCCTTTAATATCCCTCCCAACTCTAAATCTATAATCTTAGGCTGAGTAATAAAATAATTATGACTAAATGAAATGTAGCAGTTTTATTTTAAATAAATTTTTATGATACTGTAGCTATTTGCTAATTGGACTATACTAATATACTCAATTAGTGGCCTGTTACATGCTCCTGTTAATACTACAGTATGCTAGGTGTTGCTGCCCCATACACTTGTCTATGTTCCTATATACTTAAATTCCTGAATATAGCATAGAACACATTATGTGGCATATACTTAATTGTTGAATATTGATATATCAATATATAAAATTATGTATGACACATTCTTGATACATTATGTTAAAAAAGTCCTTATTGACATAAAAATAAGCATATGTTGCCCTAGAAATGCAACATTTCTTCTCACAGGTATTATATAATCCTTTTTATTATCAGTGTGTTATATTTTCTCTCTAACTGGTTCCCTGTAGCATTATTATGCTTTGTGAAGAGGATATGAGCAAAACATCATCCTTTCATTCCCTACATTAACCCATAGCATTTGTCATGAGTATAGATGTGGCCAGAAAGCCTAGAACCATAAATAAAATACATATATTTGCGATTAAAAATGGAAATATGGACAGAAATTTTATAGCTAACAAATGAACATAGACATAGGAAAAGTATGCGAAAAGGGCTCATTCATTTATTTGTTCAAGAGAGAGGATATATTTGCTGAAATGTTTCTACAACTACATGATTCAGCATGTTGCTGCTTCAATGGATCCGAGACCTCAGTGATGCAGGTTCTCTCTCCAATAGTATAATTCACAACCCATACATACATTCTCATTCTGTTGCTCTCACATTCATGTGCTCCCATAAATGTTCCCTCTCTTGATATTTTTTTTTTAGAAACCAACTATCCATCAGTTAATACTAACTTTCACTAATAGCTCACCTTCTTTTCAGATTCTACTTTTTCAATAATATTTTTACATTACTTTTCCTGCCCAAGTATTTACTATCAATATGCTACAGTCTGGGGCAGAGGCAAGATGGTGGCTTTAGATTCCTTCTTTGGGGACAAAAAGGATCAAAGCATGGAACAGGAGGAAGACAACACAATCAGAACTCCCACACCAAATGCTTCCAAGAAACATGAAGATCTCCTACAAGCCATAGATCAGCTTAAAAAGGACTTTGAAAACCAAATAAGAGAAGTGGAGGAAAAATTGGGAAGAGAAATGAGAATGATGCAAGAAAATCATGAAAAGACAATCAACAACCTGACTGAAGAAAACAACACTTTAAAAAATAGACTAACTCAAATGGCAAAAGAGGCCCAAAAAGCCAATGAGGAGAAGAGTGCCTTAAAAAGTCAAATTTGCCAGATGGAAAAAGAATCTCAAAACCTTTCTGAAGAGAATAATTCCTTCAGAATTAGTGTGGAGCAAAAGGAAGCAAATGACTTTATGGGAAATCAAGATACTATTAAACAGGTCCAAGCAAATGAAAAATAGAAGGTAATATGGAATATCTCCTTGAAAAAAAACCACTGACCTGGAAGATAGATCCAGGAGAGACAATTTAAAAATTATTGGACTACCTGAAAGCCATAATCAAAAAAAGAACCTAGAAAGCATCCTTCAAGAAATTCTCAAGGAAAATTGCTCTATTTTAGAACAAGAGGACAAAATAGAACTTGAAAGAATTCACCAATCACCTCTTGAAAAAGATCCCCAAAAGAAAACTCTTAGGAATGTTATAGCCGGGTTCTGGAGTTCCCAGATCAAGGAGCAAATATTACAAGCTGCCAAGAAGAAACATTTTGAATACTGTGGAAACACAATCAGGATAGTCCAGAATCTGGCAGCTTCCACATTAAGGGATGGAAGTACATGGAGTATGATATTCCACATATCAAGGGAGCTAGGATTAAAATTAAGAATCACCTACCCAGCAAAATTGAGTATAATCTTCCAGGGGGAAATATGGTCATTCAGTGAGGTGGAGGACTTCCAAGCATTCCTGATGAAAAAACCAGAAATGAATAGAAAATTTGACATTCAAATACAAGAAGCATGAGAAGGTACACATCAAAAAGAATTAATAAGAAACTTATCAAAGTTGAGCTATTTACATGCCAAGATGGAAAAACAATAATTATAACTTATGAAACTTTTCTCAGTATGAGAATAGTTGAAGGGAATATTAATTTATATAACATATATATATATGTGTGTGTGTGTACATATGCATATGTCTATATAGGAGGGTATGCATATGAATACATATGTGAGTGTGTGTATATATGTGTACATAGACAGAGGGCACAGGATCTATTGAATAGGATGGGATAATATTTTAAAAGGTGAAATTGAGAGGTTGGAGAGGAAAAATATGAGAGGAGATGGAGAGACAGAATGGGGTTAATCCTCTCTTATAAAAGAGGCAAGGGATAACTGTTACAATGGAGGGCAAGAAAAGGAAGGCAAAAAGGAATGGGCCAACCTTATTCTCATTGAAGCTGGTTTGGGGAAGGAATGGTTTATGGGTTTCTTGGCCTAGAGGAGAGTAGGTGGAAAGGGGATAAGAGGGGGGAGGATGGAGGGGAGGGCAGGTTGGGGTGGAAGGTTGTTAGAAGCACACACTTTTGTAAAGGGACAGGAACAAAGCAGAGAATAGAATAAGGGGGGGAATAGGAAAGAGGGAATTATACAGGTACTAAGGTAGGGAGATCCATCTTGCCCTACTGGAAAGTCAGAGTGGTGATGAGGGAGGATATAGGAGACAGCTGATTGGGGGAGGGGATATACAATGGGATAGCTGTTTTGGCGTGGTGGGTAATGGAAAAACGGGGAGAAAATTTGTCAATCAAAATCTCATGGGAATGAATGATGTAAACTAAAAATAAATAAAGGTAAAAAAAAAAGATAATATGCTGCAGTCTACTTATATCTACAATGCAATGACTTCCAAGAGCCAAGATGACAGGGTAAGCAGTAAATCTCTGTATTCACCTCCATATTTACCTTCCATATTCACCTCCAAAATAATCATAAAATAGTGCCCAGAACAAATCCTGAAACAGAAAATCCAGTGGAAAAACAGGGTGGAGTGGTCTTTTAGCTCAAGAGATTTGGAGAATAGGCAAGAAAGGTCTCTCTCCCTTGGGTAAAGGGCGAAGGCATTTCAGGACTGAAAGCTTCCCAGGAAGCCATCAGCAAGCCCCACTTCCACAAACCAATGGGAGATCCTGAGCCTTGCTGTGATGGAGTGCCAGCACCAGGACCCCACAGATACTTTAGAATAGCCAGAAGAAAACTTCAGATCTGAGAACCACCATGTGATTCAGCATAGTCCCTGGCAAACAGATACCCTCCAGTGGCTTGATCCCCCTGTACTTCAGCGTAGCCCCAAGGAAATTCATAAAAAACCCACCAGGCCTCAGCACACACCAGGTACCACTAGCTGCCAGAAACCTACAGCCTCCAGACATCCCCCGTCCTACCTCCTTAACACAGTATCAGACATGAGGGACCCTACGGGCCTCAGGACAACACCAGTATAGTACTAGGTAAAGTCAGGGCCTTCAACCACTAGCATAAGAAGCCTGATACAAAGTCCCTTCCCCCTGGGAGCAGAGGTCAAATTAAAAGAAAGAAACGCTCCTTCTTCCAGCCCTGCCCCCCCCCCCCGCAAAAAAAACAATACAATGAACAAAAACAACAAAAAAAGAAGCTTATCATAGAAAGTTATTACGGTGACAGGGAAGACCAAGGCACAAACTCAGAAGAGGACAACAGTATCAAAATACCTATGGGCAAAACCTTAAAGAAATACTGGAGGTGGTCTACAACACACCACTCCTTTAGAAATAGGCACTATGCTCTCCTTCCTTGCCTTGTCTTCCCCACCCCTAAATGATTCTCTTCAAGTAGTTTAGGTTGGAACATTTTATTCTATTTCAATATTTTCTGCAGTCTGAAGCTCTGTTAGATACTAGAATAAGTTGGGTTCTGGACAAATATTTCCTTTTTTAGATGACTCATAGGTCATTGCTAATTTCCTCACTCAGTAGGAACATGCTTCTCATCAACCTCAGTTTTGGAAGACATTTCACATTTAATCTAAAGAGTCTTAGTGCTTGGGTAATTGAGATTTGTTCTCACCCCACTGAGGGTATCTTGCCTCTTCCTTTTAGCGAAGTAGGGTGCCTTGGGTGAATTACCCAACTCATTCCATCCTTACATAAAATGAATAAATAAAAATATATACAAAGTAATTAAGCACTAAGGAACTTTGGAGGGAGGCAGCTGACTGTGCAAAGAGGTGGAAACTAGGAAAACATCTGTGCAGAAAAGTTGGCACATGAGTGGCAGAGACTGGATCAGGCAGATGTAAGAAGGGAGTACTTTTCAGCCCTGTGGGACATCCAGTCCAAAGTCACAGAGATGGGAAACAAAGTAATATGTATGAGGAACAGAAAGAAGGTCATCTTTACTGCATTTAAAAATATAAACGTTGGAATAACGTCCATGGAAGTTGGAAACATAGGTTGAGGACAAGACTATGTAGTACTTAAATGAAGAGAGAAACTTATATTTTATCCTAGAGAAATAAGAAGCCAATGTAATTTATTGAATAGGGGAGTGAAATGTTCAATTCTTTGCTTAATGGAAATTGCTTTGACCACAATTTGTTGGATGGATTAGAATGGGGGAGGTAGGGGTTGGTGTCAATTAGAAAATATATGTAAAAGGTGAAGAGTGCCTGGATTAAGTTGGTAGCTATGTGAGTGGAGAGAAGAGAGATTGAGAGATACTATGAAGATGTTAACAGCAAGATTTGGTCACTGATTGAACATATGGGGTGAAAAAATAGTAAAGAGTTTAAGATCATGCAGAATTTATGAAACCAATTACTCTAAGGCAGGGCTTCTTGACCTTTTTCCACTTGCAACTCCTGTTCCATGTTTCCAGAAGTGTTCCTTGGTGTTGCGTGACTTGAGGGCATGTATAGTGCAAAGTGGGCGTGCTTTGTGATCAGAACCAAGGCTGTGGTAAAGCCCTGTGATACAATGCTGGCAAATACTGCCAGAGACACCTTGAATTCATTATGCATTCGATTTTTAATTAATTTTTGGTCATTGTGCATTCAGAAACCTTTTACTGTTGTCAAATTTTTCACAACCACATATGGGGTTGCAACCCACAGTTTCAGAAGCCCTGCAGAGGGTGTATTTAGCATAATTTTAATATAATTAGGGAGAATCAGAAGAAAGGATGTTTTTCTGGGGTTAAGATAATGAGCACAGTTTTGAATTATTATTCATCATTCTATTTTTTTCTATGTGGATATTAGACAAAACTCTTTGAAATGATTAAATATCTAACTAAGGAAATTATGGTATTCCAGAGATTGATGCAAATAATGTCAGCCATGACATCTGAAGAATCTTACTATCTATAGAGAATCTTGCTTTGATTCAGATGTACACTAAATTCATAAATTCTGTCTCTGTCTCTGTCTCTGTCTCTGTCTCTCTCTCTCTCTCACACACACACACACACACACACACACACACACACCCTTTGGTACGCATATGACTTCCTGCTTTAAGACTCAATTGATATTTGTAACCAGAGTAATGTACAATTTTTATACGTGAAAAGTAGCTTGTTGGAGAATATCCTTTGAGTCAGTGTTTTGCTTTTTTGAAAAAAAAAGCTAGCAAACAATAACCATAGAAGGACTTGTCTTTCGATAAGTCTCTTATGGTATAAATGTTCTCTGCTGCAGAATCTCATTATTAAAAGCTTGGCTATTATTTTTTTCATACTTTCATCAATGATGTCCTGAAAATATGTGTACATTATTTTCATATTTATTTTGCAAGATGTCAAAATGGGCATACGTGTTGACAGATACCAACTTTCTTTGGTATTAAAAATGTCAATTATTTTTCCCCAAGCATTTGGTTCCCCCTTCTCTCCCATCAACCCCCCTCCCCAGCAAATACACATCTGGAGAACAAATTTTTCTACCTCAAAATTGTTTTATATCTTGAATAGTTTGTAGGGTACCACATAGTTTTGATGAACATATAGAGATTTCTCACTGGCAGGTCCACATATAAAAGAAAGTAGAGGTTTGGTTCTTCTCCCCAAACCATGTTTCCGGAGGACCTATTAGGAAGCATGTCATTCACTTTCTGACAGAGAGGTAGTGGACACAAGTGCAAAATCATATTTTTGACCATTGACACTGTGTGACTTCATTTTGTTTGATCATGCTAATTTTCTCCAAGGCTATTTTTTTCCTTTCCATTAATTGGGGATAGAGCAGGGCAAGAAGGTGTTTTAACAACAGCACTATCCTCAAAAAGGCTACTGACATACTTTTTAAGAGATTTCAAATAAAAATGGCCTCACTAATAGGTATATAAGAATACCTGAGGCAGCATATTGACTTAGAAAACCACATATTAATAGTATCTACATTCTATTACATGCTTATTTATTTTGTTACAAAATTTTTATTTGTTAAATAAATATTTCATCAATTACATTTTAATATGTTCAGCATGAAGGAGTGTTGCTATGCTTGACACCTCTGCTATAGAGATTAATCCATTCCCTTGTGAGAAACATTTTTTCCCCTTAAATGAACATATCCATATGTGTTTGATCCATTTGGTAGCTTTCCATGAAATAAGTTCACTTTTGTAAAGATTCCCGAAATAAATTCATCAACTGTGTCATGTGTAGATATGGCTTGTATCAATTACATTTGTCCAATTAACATTTCAAGCATTTTTAGCTTTTGTTTTCCTTTGCCCAATTTTCGTTTTCACTCTCTTTTAAAAATTTTGTCTTTTTCATTATAAATTGCTTCCTTCTTGCTGTGTACTAAGCCAAATATTTCAACCCTTATGATTACAGAATTATGAACTCTCAAAACATATGGGTGTGTATTTGTATATACAGACACAAACATCTTGTTTCCCTTTATTTCATTCTCTATTTGTTTATAAAAGTCTAAAAAATTGTTTGGTTTTATAATATTGATATTATGATTTAAACTTACATACCAATGAGGGAATTCATTTTGTTTGATATGCATATTTGTTAAAAAGAATTTTTCTTTTCTTTTTGTTTTCCCAAAATAGTAGGAGTGAAAAAATAGATGTCTGTTAATTTAAAAAAATGGAGAGGTGGAGTATGCTAGAGATGTGGCATTTTGCGTGGACTTTCTGATGGGGTCCTATGTTGTTAGTTTGCTTAATTCTTTGATTACAAAAGGTAATACAAGAGGTAGGATAATGTGTAGATACTAGTAATATAAAAAGCAAAATATAATATAAAAACAAAACATATGAATAAATCTTTCTTTTAGAGGATTAAAGGGTGTTGACCCCAAAAAATACAAAGGGAAAAGACAATAGGTTAGAGTCCATCAAGAAAAAAAAGAAAGTTAAGGAACATGTTTCACTGTAACCTGCTGCTTTCATCAAAAAAACCCCAACACATCCCTAGGAATCAATTCTATAAAACTCTTGAGAAGGTATGCAATAAAAAAGGCATGGTGGTCTCTGTTTTGTGCACCCAAGATGACGGCGCCCTAGAGCCAATGAAGCCAAGATGGTGGCGCCCATACCTTTCCTCCCAGACAATACTTTGATACTTCCGCTCCTTGCCTTTCCCGTAGCCCTGCTCCTTCCTGTTTCCTCAAACCTTCCCCTGGCATGGCTGGGCTTGCTGTTACTTGTTTGGGTGAGTGGCTACGTTTGGAGCCTGGAGATTCCAGCAGGGACCCACTGGCTATGGGCTCCTCACTGAGCTGCTGGAGTGGTCCTATGCAGATGGTAGATGTTCTCCCCCAATAAAAGGCCAGCTCTGATGAAAGGCACAGAGGGAAAAGTTTGGGAGACAAGTCAAACTACTGTCTCAGAAAAATGGATGCAGTATTGAAGCCGAGGGAGAAAAAGCAGCAGGAGAAACAGCAGGAGGAGGAAAAGAAACAGCAACACATGCTCAAGCTCAAAAGGGCTTCAATGAAGGACCCTTGAATCAATAAAGCAGACCCACTCCTCCAAAAATAAAAAATGCTTGGGATTTTTTAAAGGGTCATTGCAAATCTATTTTACTGAAGTAACATTGTATATAGGGGTGCAGGGAGGGATTAGATGTTACATTTTTATCTGAAACAAAGAAATGCAAACAAACTGAAAATCAAAATAAATGTAAACTCATTTTAAAAGACGAGGGGCTACTCTCTTCTATGTATAGGAGTACTGTTCAGATGAATATGAATATTAGAGATTGTGTGTTGTTGTGGTTTGTCCTTCATTTGGAAGAGGACCAGGACATCAAGCAGATGATGACATGACTTGCAGTGGACTTGGATTTGAGTGAGAAGGACTATGCAAGCTCACCAGCCTTTCTTTCACCTCCAGAGCCATCTGGGTCCAGTGACCAAATATTCATCAGGATGACTGGAGATGGCCCAAGATGCCCAAATGAGGCAAACTCTTATTCAGTGAATAACTCTCTTCAAGAAGTGAGTCAAGGGATGGCCCCTTGAATTAAAAAAAAATCAAACTTGGAAGGGAAGATCCTCAGGGTTGCTGGTCAAAAGAGAAATACTTATGTTCACTGTGACCCAGGAGTGCCCAAAAAATAACCATTAAGTGGTGCTTGGGCAGGGACCTATTGTTGTCCAGTCCATGAAATCAAGAGTGAATTGGGTTTAAGACTTGGTCTTTGAGAAAGAAATCTAGCCAAAAAACCCCAAATTAACTAGGTAGCTTTTGGGTATCAGAGTTTACCTTTTTTTGGGCAAAACACTCTCAGCTAAGGGAAGAGGCAAGGACAGGGGAGGGGAGGAGAGGAGAAGAGAGGAGAGAGGAAGAAAGATAGGGAAGCATTTTACTTTTTCTTGGTTTATCAATCAGTATTCTGTTAATTCATTATTGAAAAAGCTGCATTGATGAGATAGGCAGGCCAGAGGGAGAATCACCGATGGAGTAGGTGTCACAAGACCTAGATTCTTATACCAACTACATAATGAATTAGCTTCTTCATGACCTTCTAAAAGCCACTTAACTCTCATAGCAGATTAAGGAAAGCATGCAACTAGATGGTCTTTAAGATCTATTGAGCCTATGATTGTATTACTTTTTCAAGCCAAGCTACTTGAATAAAGGCCTCACTGCTCTCTGTTCTTAAGGGTTGGTCATGCACCAATTCTCTCTACTGTTACAATTTGGGTTACTAGGAAGAGTTAAGGGCACTATTGTGAAACTAAATTACTTAATTAGACTGAAAAGCCTGGGGTGAGTACTCCCAAATGTTTTTGTTTCACTTGAATGACTGAGAAATCATCTTTTAAAAGAAAACTAAAATAGCAATTAAAAAAACATTAAATCATTATTTATAGACGTTTCTTTTCTGTCCTTTAAATTTTGTTTATGTTTGTAGGGAATGAACCACATGCCAAACCATAAACCACAAAAAATTCTAAGAGGTCACACATAAAAAAGAGGAAAAAGTGAAGGTTTCACATTTCACAAGAAAATGATTAGCAGAAGAATTCTTTTTTTAAAAAAAGGGTGAAGTGGGAGATGATCATAAACAATAAAATATGAAATTTCATCTGCATGAAATTGAAAATTTTTTGCATAAGTAAAATCAAATCAATGAAAATTAGACCAATAAATGATACTATGATTTGGGGGAAATCTTTGCATCAAGTATTTCTGATAAATGTTTGATGCATCTGAGATATATATGCAATAACTAAAACTATCTAAGTTCAAGACCGTTTCTTAGCAGATAAATGGTCATAGGATAAGAGCAGACAATTTTCAAAGGAAGAATTGTAAACAACCATGCGAATGATTGTTCCAAATCTTGAAAAGTAAGAGAAAACCAAATTAAAACACCTCTGAAGTTTTGTCAAAAATGGCAAAAGAATGAGATAATCAGTGTTTGGGATGCTATGACAAGGTAGGCACTAACATACTTGATGGTACTGTGAAATGATCCAACTTATCTGGAAAATAATTTGAAATTATATGAGAAAACAACTAGATCATTGCTCATCTTAGATCCAGACATCTGTAACAGTAATCAGTTTAGCAGATACTTAGCCCTTAGTAACTTAGGGCTAAGTATGGAAGGTATGAGCTCTGCCTCCTGTTGAGAGGGCATGAACTCCCCTGTTGCTGACATGGAAGAAGGGGGTTGGCTGAGACAGGAGGCCAGAGTGTGTATATAAGAAGAGTTTTAGAGACACAGAGAGAGAATTGGGAATCTTCCTCCTGGTGGCTCCTGGAGGAGGAAGCAGAAGTGTCCCAGCATTTGGGAGCTGGGCTGCTGGACTAAAGAATGGAGATGGAGATTTCTTGAGAGAAAGACAAAGAGAGAAAGAGAGAGA
>JAQQSW010002831.1:0-14845 GCA_028646575.1 Pseudocheirus occidentalis
AGGCAGAAGTAATGAAAAGAATGGTGGAAGTGTAGTTTGTTTGGAGAAATATCTCATTTCGGTCTGTCTTATAAAATGAAAAACTGACATTACCAACAATTGTCTGATGGATACAGCTTTTCAGAATGAGAGGTTGGAATTATTCAGTTATCTACAAGTGTTGCATAATGTCATATCTTTATTTTTAATACTATTAATTAGTTCTTTGAATTTTTTTCCTGGGCAATCAGAACTTTAAGAAACACTATTTTTAAGGATTAATAGAAGTTACTACATGTAGTTTGGCAATTATACGTGTTTTAATGTTGAATTTAAGCTTAAGTAACATTGACGTAACAGAAATCAAACTATTTACTACAACTGCATAAGTTTTTAATTCATCCTAACTATTTAAACTTATGAAGATGTTGCTATAAGCTGGATGAGGAGTATCTATATTTTTTGTAGGAGTTGCAATGTATTTTGTGTTAGAAAAATGTTTACATTGTCTAATATATTTTGGGGGTAGTATTTTCTAAATATTCTAAAATCCCACAATCTTTTCGAAAATATCTACTTGTTAATTTTATGCCTTCATCTTAAATACTCAGAATGTTAGCATATTTAGTGTACTTATCTTGCTTTAATATCTTTAAGACACTCCTGTTGAATTTTATGTTTATATATATGCAACTTAAATATGCATATTTCATGAAATCTTAATCATTCAGTCATTAAATAGATGAGTGATTATTATGTAGAATGCTGAATGTTTTATGAAATAAAAAGAATAAAGCTGACTCCCGCCCCTCATGGAGATCATTGAATGACTAAGGAGTCATATTTACTGCAGGGAATTAGCCTAAAAAAAATGCCATCTGTATTTTGCAGTATGCCACACACAATGCAGTCCGATTGTCTGATGAACAATGGATGAGTAAAAAGTTAATAAAAAGCCCTAAACTTACTACAGACTTCTCTTATGACTGTTACAAATGATTCTGTGCTTCTAAGACAGAGATATTTTTACATGACAAGAATCACTCGTCCATTTTAGCCATTTCCTCCAGAGAAAAGGTTGAGTGTTACACCTCCAAATTACATTAAATTAATTTTAGTCCAAACTCCAAAGAATTTAAGAAATTAAAATAAAGATGCATTTTATGTTGAAGGCAGTGATATTTGTAGATTTACAAATGAATGATATTCTTGAAATTCTGCATATAAAATATTATTTTAGAACATTGTGTATTCCAAATCACAGTTTTTCAGTGACTTCATTTATAGTTTGAGGTATGTTACCTCAGGAAAAAAAATTGAAATCAGCATGTTATTAAAGTTACATTACCTACTACTTAGTTCTGATAATGTTGTACAGCCAGGAATCATAGGGTAGCATAATCTCTGAAGAATCAAAGTTGTAGGTGACCTAGAAGTCAGTGATAAAGACCATTGATAGAATCCAGTGTATTGTGAATCAGGACTTACTCTTCAGAAATTGTATAAAAGACCCTTGATAAGCACCCAAAAGTGGGATGGTGAAGGGCTACATGACCTATGAGCATTCTGCCATCATGTGGTTGTTTGGGTGGTGATTGTCTTTTATTCTTGAAGAGGACCAAAACGACACCACTATGTTGGAGTCACGTTACAGTGTCTCCAACTGTGACTGATCAGATTAATATGAGCTCAGAATGCCCACAGGTCAGGCACAAATGAACATTTGGAGTGGATTCTCCAAATTTGTGCGTCTTGTGTTTCTTTTGAGTTCCACTTTGCTCATAGAGCACGGAATCTTCTCTGATGAGAGCACACTGTGCTGGGTGGTCCTGTGCCAGTGTCTCCCATGTCACACAGTCAATTCCAAAGTTCTGAAGAGAGACCTTGAGAGTGTGCTTGTCTGGCTTCTTCTGACCACCATGTGAGTACTTACTCTGTATGACTTCTCCATACAATGATCTTTTAGGCAGGTGTATGTTTGACATTTGAACAGCCTGGCCAGCCTATCATAGTTGTGCTTTCTGCAGTAGTGTTTGAATGCTTGGCAGTTTAGTTTGAGAAAAGACCTCAGTGTCTGGTATCTTATTCTGCCAAGTGATCTTCAGAATCTTCCTATGACCATTTATATAGAAGCGATTCCGTTTCCTGCTGTGGAGCTGGTGTACTATCCAGGTTTCATAGGCATACAACAATGAGGATAGCACAATAGCTCTGTAGATCTTCAGTTTGGTAGGCAGTGTAATACCTCTTCTCTCCTACACTTTCCTTTGGAGCTTCCCAAACACTGAGCTAGCTCTGGCAACGTGTGCCCTCATGACTGAGAGTCAGATCTACAAACTTTGTGTAAAGACCTCTGTTATGTTCCTGACATTTCTCTTGGAGTTGTCAGGCAGCAAACACCATGTCGACTGTTCCTTGACCCTTTCTGAAACCATACTGACTATCAGGTAGATGACCATCTTCAAGGTGAAGGAATGTCTTATTAAGGAGGACTCTGGCAAGAATCTTGCCAGCAAGGACTAAGAGAGAGACCCCCCCCCTTACTCCCCCCCCCCCCATGATTGTCACAGGGCAATCTATTTACTTTACCTTTATAGAGATGGATAATGGAGGCATCCTTGAACTCCTGGAGGATAACCTCTTGCCAGAAAATTTCAGTCCATTTTCATATGAGCAATGAACCCCCCACCTTGTAAATCTTAACTGGAATAGAATCAGCACCAGCTACTTTGCCACACAGAAGGAACCTAATGGCGTGCAAAACCTCTTCTTCAGTTGGCACTTCAGCTATGGAGAGATTGACTTCAACCTGAGGTAGATGGTCAGTGGCTTTAGCGTTGATTGATGACAATCTGTTGAGAGAATTGTGCAAGTGTTCAGCTCATCTGTCTAGGATCATGTCCTTATCACTAATCAGTGTTGTTTCATCAGCACTGTATAGTTGAGATACATCATAGGTCTTTGACCCATAAATAGCCTTCAGCGCATCATAAAAGTACTTTGGATTGTTACTATCAGCTTAAAACTGAATTTTGAGAGCAGCTAAATGGTGCAGTGAATAGAGCATTGGCTCTGGAGTCAGGAGGACCTGAGTTCAAATCCAGTTCAGACACTTGACACACTAGCTGTGTGACCTTGCACAAGTCATTTAACCCCAATTGCTTTGTCTTCCCCCCTCCAAAGAAACCAAAACAAAATGAGTTTCATGAGCCTTTTTATAGAACCAAGAATTCTGCATCTCTTTAAGTTTCCCTTTTACTTTACTTTTGATGGAATTAAATGTTGCCATCTTAGAGATGGATGGCCTATCCTGCTGATAAACCCTGTGGAGTTCTCATTTTTCATTTAGCAGCTTCTGAATTTACCCATCATTTTCATTGAACTAGCCTTGATGTTTGTGAGTGTTCTGACCCAGATGAGCAAATGCAGTGCTGTACATCAAACCTCTGAAAGCTGCCCACTTCTTTTCTGCTCCACTGTTGCCAACTGTGTGTTGACTCAACTTTCCCTCCAAGTAAGCAGCAACCTGTTCCCTTTCTGAGAAGCTCTCTAATCTGTTGACCTTAATTCTTTGGGTAGTCATTTTGCCCTGGAGGCCACTGTTTTTGTTGCATGTGAATATTTAGATTGGGGAGGATAAGGGTATGATCAGTCCAGTTCTCTGTACCACACATTGCCTTCGTGACTCTGACATCCTGTCTGTCTCTTCTCTTTACAGTCACATAGTCTGTGAAATGCCAGTGTTGGCTGCAAAGGTGCATCCATGAAGTCTTATTGTGTTTAGATAAATAGAAGACAGTGTTGGTGATGAGGAGGTCATGAGATACACAAATCTTCAGTAGGAAGTGACCATTGCTGTTTCTGTTTCCAAGTCCATTCCTCCCAAGGACTCCCTGCTATGTCTGGTAGTCTGAGCCTACTGTAGCATTAAAGTTTCCAAGAATCATAAACTTATCCTTTTTTGGCACATTAATCATAAGGTATAATTGTAATGGGAATTTGAAGATCTTCCCTGCCCCTTAATAGGCCTAAGGGAATTTGAAGATCTTTCCTGCTTTGAAGATGTTCCATGTCCTCTAAGAGGTCGAAGGAAATCACATGGAGCCAGTAGTGGGAGGAGCTTGCTGCCTGGTGCAGCAGAGCCCACAGGAAGCTGGGAATCAGAGCAGTTAGAACTGGAGGGAGGAGAGGATACACCCAAGGAGACAGCTAGGCTTGTGATTGTGGAAGACTAAAGGATGATGTGGCTTCCTGCTGTGCTGTGGTGTAGTAACTTCATTGTTGCTATGATGGATTAGGCTTTCTGCTTTGGGGATTCTGTTTTCTGGTATCTGGTTAGATATTTTGCTTCTGTCTTCTGTATGGAGAATCTGTTATGTTTTGTGATTCAGAACTGTGCCAGTATATTCATAGTCACTTCATCAGTGTTTGTCATGCTGGAAACATAGGCACTAATGATGGTAGCATGGTGTTTTTCTGCAAGTGGCCGTTGCATTGTCATGAATTTGTCATTCACTCTTTTTGGTAGGCATACAGGCTTGTTGACCAGATTAGTTTTGATTGCAAAATCTACCCCAGCTTCACAGCATTCCCCTTCACTGTGACCACTCCAGAAAAACACATTTCTAGCTCTGACTTAGGTAAACTGGCCTTTATTTGCTAGCCTTGTTTCACTCAGGGCTGCTATTGGAATATGATACCTGGTGAGTTCCCTTGCAACAAGAGCTGTTTGTCTTTTAGACCTACTGGATTTTGTGGTCTCTTTAAGTGTGTGCACGTTCCATGTACTGATAGTGAGTAGAATCATCTTTGTAGAAGTTTTTGTACAGTTTTTTGTGTTTCAACTATAGGATGGGATCCCCAACTGCTGCAGTAATTAGGCCAGATTGGGTAAGCAGATAATTTTTAGGGCACGTTTTTTAGCCCTTTCCTCACACCAGGAGGTGAGCAGTGCAATCTTTAAAAGTCCCTTCAGACACCCAGGGGACTGCTGAGTCCCACAGCTTCTTCCAGTGAGAAGACAACTCTGACCTGGGCTGCCTGTGTGCAGGGTTGTGACTACAGCTCCCAGTGTATCTACACCTGCTGCTTTGTCACTTGCCTGTCTCCACAGGACTTTGAGATAGGTTTAAAAAAAAAAGCTAAAATGGTGTGGGTGATGTCTTTTGATTTGTGTGTAAAACGGATTTAAGTGAGGCAGAGTTGCCTGAAGTTGTTGGCCTCACTCTCTCCTCCAGAGTCATCACAGTGCAGTGACAGGAAAGAGTCCAGATCACTAGGGATGGCCTGGCACACAGGAATGACCTTCCTGTCTTTGATGTGTAACTAAACTGTAAGCACTCCACAGCACCTCATTCAGCTGCCTTCATAGCCTTTGGAACACATTGTTCTCATCTACCCATTTCACCAAGGGAAATCTTCACGTGCTTGCGGTAGACTCCCCCTTCCCCAAACTCACCAATGGATTTCAGACCCATTAGTCACCCTCAGGGTGGTTTAACCCATCTGCCTAAGTGGTTTACTAGGGTGTGGCCTCTGCTGCTACTGCTTTTTGGAGCCACAGGTGAGAGTTGGGTGGATCAGATGAACACCAGGGGTGCTAGTCTTCCCTGAACAGACACCATTCTCCCACATATAGATTGATTGGAAGACCGGAAGCTGTTTAATCTGGAGAAGAGAAAATTTACTGGAAGCATAGGGAGTTGGGCTTATAATTGTCTTAAAATATTTGAAGCTTTGTTTTGTGGAAAAGACTTGTTCTGCTTTGTCTCAGGTACAAAGATAAATTTAAGCATATTAAGAAGCATGTTTGTTGACTGAACTACTTAATAGGAGAATGGACTGATTTTGTAGATAATGATTTCCCTTGTATTGGAATTTTCCTTGTAAAATGCTGAATGATCACTTACTTGTTGGGGATGCTATAGAAGGAGGTTCTTGTTCAGGTATAGATTACATGGTCTCTGACCTCTCTTCTACCTTGGAGAATCACCGATTCTTTGAGTAATTGCAGGGCTATTTATCTTATACTTCTACAGCCCCCTCCCGTGTACCCCCCAATACTTTTCAAATCTGGTGACATCAGTCTCCTTGATTGACCTTGCACAAGACTGTATCTCCTAACTCCAGGTATTTTCTCTGCCTTTCTCCATAGCTGGAATATTCTACTTCCTCATCGCTGCCTCCTTGTCCCCCTGGCTTCCTTCAAATTCTAGCTAAAAATTCCACCTTTTGTAGGAAACCTTTCTCAATCTGTCTAAATTCTAAGACCTTCTTTTATTGATTATTTCTAGTATATGCTCCATATAGCTTGTTTGTAAATACTTGTTTGCACATTGACTCCTCCATAAGACTGTGAACTCCTTGAGAGCAGACTGTTTTTTCCCTTTCTTTGTATCCCCAGCACTCAGTACAATGCCTAGCACATAGAAGTTGATTAATTAACTTTTGTTGATTGAAATTAGCAAACGATGTCATTAAGAACATCATTGTAATTGATAAATTGCTATACTAAGAATATATTAGGATAGATTGAATCTAAATTGTTTGAGGACGCAGAGCCTTGTAGTTTTGTTTCGTTTTTTGCTCAGATCTGTCATGTCATTGTAGCAAAGTCAGAGTTTGTAGAGAGTTGCTTCCAGGAACTAAAAGGTTAAATGACTTGATCATGGTCACACAAGTCACTTTTGTTAGAAGCAGGACTTGAATCCAGGTCTTCCTGAGTTCACAGTCAGTTGCTATATTTGCTGTGGTTTGTCTCCTAATATATGTAAGAGTACGATAAAAGAAATTTAGGACAGTCACAGTTAAGATGGATGATTTATGCACTCATTTGTACTTTGCTTTTCTTTTTATCAAAAAGGTATTTGCACTGTACATATATAGAATGTCCCTTCTATAACCAGTCTTTCCTCTGGTAACATATTATCCTAAAACATTGCTCAGAAATTTTGAGTTACTTACTTTTGCCTTAAAGCTTAACCTAATGTTTCAGATTCTCCAACCAATTTTTGTGTTTCTCTGTTTCGTTCCCCTTTTCAGAGGCAGACAGCATGGACCCAGTGCTGAACTCTGAGCTAGCTCAAGTCCTGCTTTGACGATAGACTGGCTTCTGGGCCAGGCGTTCTGACCTTTTAGTGCCCTGGGCACCTTTCTCTGGCTTCTGGTGGCTGCATTAGTAGAGGGAATGCCCTCACTAGATGTTTGTTTCATCATGAAGTCATTAGACCTCTTTAAAAAAATAAAATAAAAGCCATCCTACCTGTTCAGCATCCACTTCAAACTTCGTTTCTGCTGTAAACCTTTTTCTGACTAAACTGCCTTAAAGTGATCTCTCCTTTCTTTGGATTCCCATAGCAATTACCTATGGGAATCTTAGCTCATTTTTTAAGTTAATAATTTATTGCTTTATGGCATCTTTTCCAGTACTGCCTCAAACTTGTTGAAATCTTTTTTGATTTGTAAGATTTAATGTGTTTGTATCTTATTTCTTCAACTCACTTGGAAATTCCTAGACAGCAAAAATCATTTTAATTTTCCATATGGCCTGTGTAGTGTATAATACATATAATATAGAATAGTTTATAATACAAAGGCCATCAATTTAAACACAGCTTTTTATTTGATAATGAACTCTGTGATATTGGGAACACTTCCCAATATCACAAACTTTCTGGGTTTTTCTCACCTTTGAATGGAAAGTGTACTGGATCAGCTTATTATCATAATTATTATTAGCTCTTTAATTGTATGTGCTTTTAAGGAAAGGCAGTAAATATTTTCTCTAATGATGACTTTCTGGTTATATAGTTTATAATACAAAGGACATCAGCTTTTTGAAAAAACTTAATGATGAGCTTTGTGATATGGGGGGGGAGTCAGAAATTTTCTCGGCTTTCTTCAGCTTTCAGTTGAAAGCATTGTATTGAATCACTTTATTATCATGATGATGATTATTAGATCTATAATTATATGGGCTTTTACTGAAAAACAGGAAATATTTTCTCTAATGATGGCTTCTGCTTTATTAGCCTTCACATATAGGAGTTCACTCTCTATCCCCTCCCTAGCACATCCTGCATTCCTTTTTCAATAGTAGAGATGTTATTGGAGAATGTAAATGTCTTGATCAGCCTCAACCTTTGGTTCAGAAAAATTATTAAACATAAAGCCAACATATACATAAACCAAATCTGTTGTAACATTGAAGATTATGACCAAGATCAGTCTATTTCTGCCTAAAAGTATTATTTTCCCAGAATGATTCTTATGTTCCTTACATACAGCATTATATAGTTCATTATTGTTCATTCATTTATTGTAGGATAAAATAAATTATACAATATTTTAAGTAAAGTTTATAAAGAATTTCATAAGATGTAGAGGCAATAAGGGAAGTATAATAAACTTACTTTCCTTTCCTATGTTACATCATTTTGTAATGTAAAATATACATAAAGGATTAGTCATGTTTAGAAATAATCTATGAAGAATATAATAGAAATGGTCTTTATATGTTATAAAAGTGATCTCTTTTTTTTGCCTTTTTTGGGGGAGGGCAAGTGGGGTTAAGTGACTTGCCCAAGGTCACATGGCCAGTAAGTTTTAAGTGTCTGAGGCCAGATTTGAACTCAGGTCCTCCTAACTCCAGGCCCTGTGCTCTATTCACTGTACCACCTAGCGGCCCCTAAAGTCATCTCTTAATAGTTGCATATTTATAATCGAGTATTGAGATGGTACTTTTACTTTAGCAATAGCAACAGAATCCTCTTTAAATTATCTACTTATTTCTATTTTTATATCTTTGTAATGGAATGAAATGTTCTTTGTTCATCCTGTAAGAACTCTGTTGCATTAACAATAGAATGCATTAGAAGCTTAGATATCATCTAACCAGGTAATGGTGCTAATAAAAGAAAACATTTAAGCCTTATGCATGTGGAAATATTTAAAATAAAAATTTTTTTAATTTATCAGGTTTGTACTTTTCTAAATTTGTTTAGAACAGGAAATGTGTCTGTGTGTCTTTTATTAAGAATCTCCTTCAGGAATAGTTCATCATTGCTAATGAAATTAGTAGAATAAATTAAAATACAGGATGTTTATCTCAAAGGTCTAAGTGCAGTTTTAAGTTTTACTTAGACTTTTAGACATATACACACAGACATATATTTTAAAGTGAAGGAAGCTATGTAACCTATGTTACATAATCCAGCAGTTTGTGTAATATATAAACTATACAGTAATAAGGAAAGTTTGACCATTGTTTTAAGTGGAAAAAACTTAGGTATGAGGTACAAAGTAACTGATTTTAAAAGAATATTTTTATTTCAAGATTTCCAAAAGTTAAAGAACAAATAATTTGTTATTTAATTGATTCAAACAAACCTCTTATTAGATATTTTGAATAATGAAACTTTACCTAGGCTTTGCTTTATGTAAATGTATTAATTTTGTGTGTATTTGCTTATTACTCATAAATCCATTCATAAGCATATTTTATATATAAAGTTTTGTGCTGTTATTCCAGTATTTGAAATTGTCTGTTTCTTTTAGCATTTAAAGAAACTTTCTTTGAAAATGAAATTATCTTTTAAAATAGATTTTAAAAATTTAACTCAGGGGTAGCTAGGTGGCACAGTGAATACAGCATCAGCGCTGGAGTCAGGAGAACCTGAGTTCAAATTTGACCACACTTGACACACTTACTAGCCATGTGACCTTGGGCAAGTCACTTAACCCCAATTACCCTGCCCTCTCCCCCTAGAAAAAAAATATTAACTGAAATTGGAAGGAATTATTTACAGGGGTGTGTTTAATTGTATGTACAAGATTCGTAATTGGTTGGGCTTATGAAACCCATCGGTCGGAACTATACAAAAATAAGTCTTGGAATAAAAATTTAAATGAAAAGACTTTTTGCATGACACAGAGTATTTTAGCATTCTCTCCATTTGTTTCTACATGTTATTGTTTGATATGAAGAACTAGAATCCTATTCCCGAACTGGGGTGAATTATTTCATGGAAAATTTTCTGTTTTATTTTATTTCAAAAATAAATTTTAAAAATTTCTCTAACTTTGGTGGTACTCTTCTGTTTTTAAAGTAAAACATATATACCTTCTTCATGTAGATAAACTACTACATTTGTAGTAAGATTATTTAGTGGATCCCATCTTCTGCTTATGTTACTGCCATTTTTTGCCTTTTATGCATATCATGCTAGGGTAAGTGTAGTTTAAAAAAAATGAAGTCAGGAATAGCCACCTATAAGAATGTGAAAAGTAATGTCTTGGAAAAGTGAACAGCAGAGGACTAACTTTGGAGTTCAGATACATGGGTTTTCACATTTTGCTTCTGATTCATTCTGGTTTGTATGACATTGGGCAAGTCACTTAAACTCTTACTGTGCCAGAAAACTCTCCAGGCAGCTCAGTGATGATTGGAATGCTGGAGTAAGTGTAAAAAAGACTTGAGTTTGAATCCTTACTTTGCAAATCACTTAATTACCTGGAGCTTCATCCTTGGTAAAAAAGAAATAATAGCAGCTACATCCTAGGGTTGTCATGAGGTTCCTGAGATATCTAAATTGCTTTGCAAACTTTAAGACGTATAAGTGCTGTCCCTCTCCCTCCCTCCCTCCCAACCTCTATCTCTCTCCCTCTCTCCCTCTCTCCCTCCCTCTCTCTCTCTCTCTCTCTCTCTCTCTCTCTTCCCTCCCTCTCTCCCTTCCCTCCCTCTCTCCCTCTTTCTTCTCTTTCTCTCTCATTATTAAAATTGCAGAACAGTTGCCAATTTACATTGTTTAGGAGGAGTTTCCTCACTTAGAGTTTATTGGACAAATTGACATCATAGGTCTGAACAACATGAGGGAGGCATTCTGGTACTGTGGAAAGAACTTTCCTTTAAATTCCTTTCTTTTGCTTTGTTACTAACCCTAAGGGCCTTAATTCCCTTATCAGGAAAATGAAGGAGATGAACTAGATGATCTATAGGTATCTTCCAGTTCTAAATTTATGATACTATGGATGATTTAAAAAAAAGGAAAGGGGACTGATGTCTAATTTAAAATAAATTTGTGTCCTGCCCTACCAGAAAATAGGAGAGCAGAGCAGGGGAGGGGCTTTACAGTGGGATTGCTGTTATGGGGTTGGGGCAGGAGCAAGACAGGGAGAAAATGTGTAATTCAAAAAATGTAATGAAAATGAATAATGTAAACAAGAAAACAAATAAAAACTAAATTAAAAAAAAAGGAAACAGAGGAAGATGGGGAGGAGGTACTGTTTAGTCTTGGGAAGAACAAACCTTAGAGAGCTATGCTGAATATCTTCAACTTTTGAAAGGTGAGCACAGGGAGGAGTGATCTGACTGCTCCAGAGGCAGAATAAAAACAAATGGGAAGAGAGGAGTTATGGGAAGATCATTTGTGGGTCAACAAAATGAAAAACTTTCAACTAATAAAAATTACTCCTAAATTGAAAAAAATAAAAAAAAAAATTTGTGCAGATATGTTTCATTCATTCATTATTCTCTTCAGCTAGCTAAAGAAATGATCACTCAATATTTATCAAGCACCTTCTGCATACCAGGTCCTGTCCTAAGCACTGAAAATCAATTTATCATTTCTAGTTATCACTGTTAGTGGAACAAATGCTTATTTAAAACACAACTTTGTTGGATAATGATATGTTATCAGATTATTTGTCTCTCTTCTGCAGTCTCTCCCTTCCCCTTACCAGATTTGGGACACTAGATGCCCCCCATAGGAAAGAGTAGGAGAACAATAATCTCTAATCTCTTCTTTCCAAACCACAGCTGTGATTGAGTCCTTCCGGAAGTCAGTATGCCAGATGAAGGACAATTTGACCTTGAAAACAAAAACCAAATTTAGAGAGCCTGGGAATAATCATCAAGCATTTATTAAGTTCTTGTGTTGTGCCAGACGTTGATGTATAGTAGAGATACAAAGACAAATGAGAAAGTCTCTGTTCTCAAAGAGTTTACATTCTAATGGGGATAATAATGTGCATACATATAAAAATATCTGAAGCATGTTCCAGACAAATACTAGGTAACCTTTTATTAGGGGAAACCAGAAAAGACTTGATATATAAAAATGGTGATTCGATTGAGTTTTGATGGAAACCAACAATTCCAAGAGTAGGTAAAGAGGAAGAGCCTTGCAGACATGGGGGAGAGCCAGGACAGAGCCTCCAGGACTGCAGCATGGCCACTGATCTTGTTTCCTTTAGTCCCTAGTAGAGATTTATTGTTCTAATTCTCTTGGTTTGTTTTCAGTTATTTTTCCTTTTAATTATTCAGTCATCTTTGTAGAGATAACAATGATAAGGATCCTGGAGGCTGGAGGGGAGAAATGACAATATAGCAGAGTATGAAGATATTGTGTGAAAGGCTTAATGGTCCGATATTTATACTTCATACCATTGACTTTCAGTTTAACATATTACACTGATCAATAAAATAATAACAATAATTTTATTTTATATTTTTTATTTTTTTGCTTTTTGGAGGACAGTTGGGGTTAAGTGACTTGCCCAAGGTCACACGGCTAGTTTTTGTGTTAAGTGTCTGAGGCCAGATTTGAACTCATGTCCTCCTGACTCCAGGGCCGGTGCTCTATTCACTGCACCACCTAGCCGCCCCTAATAACAATAATTTTAAAAGTAAGCACATTAGAACTTTGTACAAAATTTTTTATAACATGAAATTTCCTATTCCTAAATTTTTACCTGCTATCTTGTACAAAAGTTTTATTATTATAATTTTTATTTTATTTCTTATATTATTTATTTATTATAATAAAACAACTTATTATTTTTATTGTATTAATATGTAATAATAATAATAAATAATAAAAATAACTTTGTCATATAGGTTCTCCAGTAAGTAGAGCTGATAGGACTCTCAAGCTCTTAATACTCAAATGGATCTGTGACCTTATCCATGAAGGAGTTACTATTTGCCATCATTGGAAACCCATTGCGACCTACCTCTTCTGTGTAACTTTGGTCAAAGCCTTCCCAAAAGTTGTCACAGGTGGCCCTTTGTTCAAGAGGACTGATCACTTTCTCCTGACATGGTGAGGGTACAGTGGAACACTCATAACTGTCACCTGTCCTCTTTTGCTTTTGCCATGTGATCAACTCATTTCATCCCATTCCTGCTCTTCTTTGGTTAACATGTTTTCCACTACAATAGAACTTGTTAGAGCTTAAGTTTCATTTGGTATATGTAGCCTCTGGAAGGTATATGGGGTGTTCAGGTAGGACTAACTACCTGGCATGATGGTTGGCCAAGTTGTTTCCAGAGCTGTTCATCTACCTTTGGTGTCCATGTGGTGCTCAACTCTTACCTGTGGCTCTAAGAAGCTGTGGTATGTGCAGTGACCACACCCAGGCAAACTATCTTGGTAGATGGGCTAAACCAGATTAAGGTTAACCAACAGGCCTCAAATCTGTTGGTGAGTTAGGGGGGGAATGTCTGTGCTAAGAACGTGAATATTTCCCCTCGTGGAATGGGCAGATAAAAACAGTTTGTTCCAATGGCGGCAAAGTCTGCTGAAGCAGGTACTGTGGAACACTTAGAGTTCGGTAGGACACCAAAGTGATCCATTATATCCCTGATCATTACCCAACCATCTTGCCTTTTGTCTTGCCAAAAGATGGGTGATTCTGGAAGAAAGAGTGAGGCTGATGACTTTGTACAACTCTGCCTCCCTTAAATCCAGTTCACGAGCAAGTCAAGACATTTCTCGTGATGTCATTGGTACTCTTTGAAAATGAAGGATGAACAACAACATTCGGAAGAGCTGTGTCACCTCCAAGCCACAATGAGACTTTGCACTGGGACTTTGTGGTTTTCAAATATGGGAAGGCATAGAAAGTTTAGACATTACAGTGCTGGAACTCATAGAGTTTAAAGAACATAAAGGAATTTTTGTTGTTGTAGACTCTTAATTTTATCAGTATAATGAATTATTTCTCTGTGAGGAAAATACCTCAGCCAAAAGATATTGCCATGTGACCAGATAAGTATTGAATAAATATAAGTTGCAGTGATCTGCCATCTATAGTCTTTTACAGGCACTACCTGGGACACTGAGATGTTAAGTTTCACTTCCTCAGGGTCACATTTTGTATTTGTCAGAGAAGAAAGTTTTGCCAGCTTCTTCCTGTCACAGGCTGGCTCTTTCTACTACACCAGCCTGCTGCTCAGCAAAAAGAAGAGGGCACAAAAATGCTATGAAAAATAATACACGAGAAGTACAGAAGAGGTGTAAGTAAAATACATTGTAAGGTGAAGGAGAAAATTCTAGTCATGACCATCCTGAGAGAGAGCAGAGAAAGTTTTAAGGAGGACCTGGCCCTTGAATTGAGTTGTAAAGGATGGGTAGAAAATTCAAAAGTTAGAGTAGTAGGAGGGGAATTTTAGCCTTAGGGAACAATGGGAGCAAAGCAACACATTAATTTGAGGCTTTAGATGTAGAAAGCCTAACTTTAAAGGATCAGATTTCATTTTGTGATTTTATATGTCAGAGAACCAATTGATAAATTGTTGTTTAATTGAATTCAGTATATTTCTTACTGGGTAAAAGCAAATAGTATTCTGAGTAAAATAATGTTACTTTGCCAAGGTTTTGTTTGTCAGTTTTGGGTTGAAACACTCCATATTTTATTGAAGTTTAGCCAATAAAGGGGATATGAAGAGTCTTATTTATAGTCCCAGGTTCTTTGGGATAATGGAGGAACTGATAGAAACTTCATTTATGTGACAATTACTGGGAATAGTGAAGTAGAACTTCTTGTCTGGTTTTGGTGGGGAGGCAGGGAATGAGAATGGCCTTAT
>JAQQSW010002832.1:0-14844 GCA_028646575.1 Pseudocheirus occidentalis
TTTAAGATGTCTATGGAGCATCCTGTTGGAGATGTGAGACTAAAAGTCAGGAGAGAGGTTAGTCCTAGACAAACAAATGTATTGAACATCTGAATAGGGAAGATAATTAAATCCTGGGAACCGATCACATCACCAAGGGAAATAATATAGAAGGCCAAAGAAGAGAACATAGGATAGACTCTTGGGGAACACCTATGATTAACAGGCAAGACTAAGAAGAAGATACAATAAAGATGATATATCAGGAAGAGTCAGACACTTATGAGAAAGTGAGGAGAGATCGATGTCATAAAACCTAGAGAATTAAAGAGAAGACAGTAATTGATGATGTCAAAGAATGGAGATAGGTCAAGAAAGATGAGGACTTAGAAATGGCCATTATCTCTTTCCCTATTCATCTAATATGTTTATGATAGGACCTTTTATATCTAGGTCATGCATTAATTTCAAATTTATTTTCATTTAGTTTATGATGTGAGATGTTAGTTTATACTTAATTTCTCCCAAACTTCCTTACAGGTTTTAAGCAGTTTCTGTTAGTGAGCTCTTATTCTAGCAATTGGATTTGTCAAACATTGTGCTTTTGTGTTTGTTTGCTTCTATTTTGTGTGCATAATTGTTTCCAGGAATCAACATTAAAAATATTATACAGCTTTGATGATTACTATTTTGTAATATGCCTTAAGATAGGATATTTCTCATTCCTTTTCTGTGCCGTTTTTTCTGTTTTTTTGTATGATAGGTTAAGTTTGGGTTAGTTTTTTTCCCCCTTTTTACTGGTAAATTTCATTATTTTTTATTTTATAATTCTAGTTAGTCATTTTTCCTCTCTTCCTGATGTTCTAGTATCCCTTTGATAATTTGATTGCCATGGCATTTGTATTAGTAATGTCCAGAGCTTGTCTCTTAACAACTCTTGGCCATGTGAAATGTCCATGGGATGGTGGACTCTTATCCATGCTGCTGAACCATTTCTACTTGTCTGCCTTCTTTTTATTTCTTTCACCTGCTGCATTTGTTTTTGGGGTTTTTTTTTGTTTTAGTATTCTACCCAACTCTTGTTTTCTTATAAGAAATGGTTTGAACTCATTCATACTAGTAAAATCCCTTTCTTTTTTTCTACATGATAGTGCATAATTTTGAAGGACATATGTTACCAAGCATATCATTTCATTTTCTTTTTAATCTTATCATCTTCCACCTTTTTCTTTCATTTCAAGTTGAAGGAGTAGTTCTGAGTGATTCTGACTGGAGTTTCTTGTTTGCATTAATTAGACTTTAACCTGGAATCTCTTTGCAAATAGTTTTATGAATGAATTAAATATACTGTCCATTTACCTATATTCTATAAATTCTGACAGTTTGCATTATATTTCCTGAGGACTTTAGATATGTCCCTGAAAAGGATCTCAGAGGCTGTAAGTCTCTATTCTAACCCTTCATTTTATAGATGGAATAATTTAAGTGAAGTACAAGTGACTTTTCCAAAAGTAGCGAATGATCAGAAACTTAATTTGAACTCAAACTCTCTGACTCCAGAAATAAACTGTTGTATTTGCATTTATAATATTTGTGGGTAATTTTAAAAATGATTTCCTTAAATATGATAAATAAGCATTGTTTCTAATCATAGTTTTCTGGGAAGTGAATGATTATTAGATTTTGTCTTTGAGATCTATCTTCCAAGTCAGGGGATAATAATGGTGGGTTGAAATGGTGGTAGTGATAGTAGTAGTAGCATTGATTATTATTGTTATCATTTTTATACCTTATTTTTTCTTCCATTTTTCCATATTTTGACTTTGCTCAAATAATTATTGGTTTCTTACTATATTTTAAAATTCTGCCTTAATTTGTATCATCTAAGTAGCATAATAGAAAGGCACTGGGCTTAGCGTGAAAAAGAGCTGAATTCAAATCAGGTCTCACTCATTTGCTAGCTGTATGATCCTAGGCAAATTGCTTAGCCTCAGTTCTTTCAGCTGTAATTCACCAATAATAATAGCACTTAACTCCCATGATTGTTTTGAGGATCAAATAAAATTGTATTTGTAAAGCTCTTAGCATAGAGACTGGCATATAGTAGGCTTTTAGTAAATCTTCCTCCTCCTGTCTCTCCTTTTATAAAGTTGCTTGTTTTTATTTCTCTTGTTTTCATGGAATTTGTTGTCTTATAATTCTTTATTTTTTGTCTTATAATTCTTTTTCACTTTGAGTGTTCAGGTCACTATTCCTTACTACATAATATTTACTTATTATAGTTTATCCTTTACTAGATTATTTGCTTATTTTTCTCTTGCTGGTATATGTGGTTTCAGTCCAGGCTTGTTTTATACCCCCACTGAATTGTTCTCTCTGAGGTGCTGTCTCTTTTTTCTATTATGAAATAGCCTTTGTTTAAATATATATAATACTGTAAAGCCAATCAAAATTAGATTCCTAAAAGAATGCTACTGTGAACAGCTTTTAAGATTTGGATTACACAGTATTAGTGAACTCTCTGTTTATTCCATTACAAATCAAGATTCAGTACAATATTCACAGTATCAACAATTCACAATATTATATATTCACGGTATCAACAATTCACAATATTATATACAATATTCAGAACAAGGAAGATCTCAATATTATATGCTATTACAGAAAGTAACAGGGAACAAGAGAAGAATCACCTGGTTTCCCTAAGGGGGAAATCAGTTTCACATTTAAAGATTCAATCAATTAAGTTAAAGATTTAATCAATCAATTCACCTGGTTTCCCTAAGAGGGGAACCAGCTTAACACAATGAAAAAAAGAAGAAACACTTAAAGATTCAATCAATCAATTAAAAAAAAAGTTTTCCGTAAAGGAAAACTTCGCTAAGAGGAAGTTGATTCAATCAACAATTCACAATATACTGATCTTCCACTCATGGGGCAACCATTAACTTTAGTTTCCAAATAAAGTTCTTAGAAACCACACAAACTTTCCACCCCTTGATTTCCAACAAACCTCAGTTTAGTCCAAGGGGAGGCCTTTTCTTTGTTTTGACTCTGGGTGGTCTCTCTGATTCCCTGGATCCTCTTCCCTGGTCCCAGCTCCCTCCTGAATCTGCCAGACCATCACCTAGAGCTGCCAGGCTCTCGTCCAGTCCTCAGAGATGAACAGCTCCCAGGTCCTTGTCCAATCCTCAGGGCAATCCCCAGCACACACTCAAGTTCACAGGGTTCAGCACACCTCAAACCCTTCAGGACTTCTCTTGCCTGGAACTCAAGGATCAGCCAGGCCGCAAACAAAGTCCCATCCTGTTCATGTCTTCAGTCAGCTTCACTGAGGAGCCAAATCCAAAAATTCTCCCTTGTCTCTCTAAAATTCTTCCTTATATACAGCACTGGCCTCCTGTCTGGCCAATAGCCTTCTCCCAAGTCAACAGGGGAGTGTCTTAGCCAATAGCCTTCTTCCAAATAAACAGGGGAATTCACACCTTTTCACCAAATGGAATAGTTCTACCTTCTATACTTAGCCATAAGTTACTAGGTGCTACTTAGCCCTAAGTATGCAATAAACTGATTACCATTACAAACACACATGTATATGTATATTTCCAGTCATAGGTGACTCCTTTTCCTTTTTAGTATACAGCTAGGGAAATTCTGAATAATACCTTCTGCCTCCTTATATGAATTAGCTCCAAAGACTATATAGCGTTTAAAAGAGACTAATGGAAGAATAGTAGGAAAACTGTATCAGATTTCACAATGTATTGTTTTCTTGTTGCAATATATTATACTCCACATTTAGTTAAGTAATACCTTTCATGAAAAGAAATTTAGTGCAGTTGAATAATTCCTGTCCTAAATTCTTGCTATTCATTTATATTGCCTTTTCAGGCTCAAACTTTTTACTTTTCCTCCTTTTTTTCTTTTCTCACGTAGAAGACATTGCATTCAAGTTTCTTCTGAGTTCTTTTTGCTTTGTCGGATATTCAGTATTGGCAATTGCTCTAATCCATTAAAACCAATGTATGACTATGTCCTGATGAATTTAATGCAAAAAAAGTCTGTGTGTGTTTTCTTTAATATTTTGATGACCTTTTCTAAAATTGGAGTAATTCTTGGAAACATATACTTTTTTATATTAGAAGAAATTAAAATTTTAAAAATATGGTTATGCTAATTCGCTACTATAACTGAGTTGGATTTGAGTATAGTTTCATATTTATTTTTGTCTCTTTTTTAACATCAGATATTTCTCCACCCTATTCCCTATTACCATTTAAACTCTCCTTTGTTACAAGGAAAAATGTCTATTCAATGTCAAAAAAACCACAATGGTTTTGACATGGATGATGTGTTTCACATCCATGTTTGCCATCTCTCTGCTAAGAGGTAAAAGATGTATTTTCCTTACTAATTTTCAAAGTCTAAGATCACTTGTTGCAAGTTATTAGATTTTAACTACTTTTTAGTGTTCTTATTTTTATCTTTTTATGACCATTATAGATGCTCTCTTTGTTCAGCTTTCTCTGCTCTGCATCATTTAATAGAAATCTCATATTTCCTTAAAATCTTTTATATTCATAATATCTTGCAACAAAATAATCCATTCTGTTGTTAAACCATAGCTTGTTCAGCTATTCCCATGCGACAAAACATACTCATTTAGTAGATGAATTTAAAGAATCTTTCATCAAGTACTTATCTTCCTTTATTTTAGTAAATTGTTTTATAGTTGAATGAGTGAAGATTAATGAAAAAGCATTTATTAAGTGCTTTCATAATGCTAGGCACTAGGGATCCAAATAAGGGTCCCTTGCCTTTAAGGAACTCACATTCAAATGGGAGAGACTACAGACTTGGAAAGTCTTGGCAGCAAGTCAGATAGAAAAGTTCCATGGTCATTAGGGTGCAGCACTGAAACAGATTTTAGTACTCATCTTTAGTGTTGTTTATACTGACAAAAATACCACCATGTTTGTTTCTGATGTTGAACAGAACAATGCCAATTATTTTGATGGAAAAAAACTATTTTCTCTAAGTCTTCAGTAGTTGTGATTTTACCTCTGTAAGTATTTGTCAGGCTGCATCTCCATAGGGATTGTTTCCCAAGGTGATAAATGTGGCACTGTGCTGGAAGTATTTGCATTCCCAAAGCTCATGGGGCCTGGGTCTGTAATGGGAATGGGAATTTGAAGATATTCCCTGCCCCTTAATAGACCTGGGGGGAGTTTGAAGACCTTCCCTGCTTTGAAAGTAAATTCTGCCCCCTAATAGGGTGAATATAGTCACATGGAGCCTGTGGTGGAGGGAATTTGCTAACAGGTGGGGCAGAACCCACAGGAAGCTTCCTTGTTGTGAAGATAAACTCTGCCCCCTCATAGGCTAAATGTAGTCACATGGAGACTGTAGTGGGAAGGTTTGCTGAAGGGAAGTAGAGCCCATAGGAAGCTGATTCAGAGCTAGTCCATCATTGGGGGAGAGAGAGAGGACACTCAGGCAAAGAGATAGAGAGGTTTATGAGTAAATATTGATTTTGAATTGATTTGTGGGAAGGCTAAAGGATATTATTATAGCTTCTGAATATCTTTGGTACTATGATGGAATCAACCTCCTGGCTTGGGAATTTGGTTTTCTGGTGTCCATATAAATGCTTCAGTTCTGTCCTCTATCTGGAGAGTTTGGCATATTTCTCTGTCAAACATCATGTGATATTTATAGTCAAGGTCTTTATTGTGGGCACTGTAAATACTGCATTGGCACTACGGATGTAGGTAGTCTCCTTGCTCCCAGCCAGTGGAGAGTATCTCTTCTTATACTAGTTGTATTGATTTTGTTGAATACAAAAGGATTTCAGTTTCATTTAATCAAAATTACGTTATTATTTTTTGTGAATGACTTTATCCCTCATTTGTTTAAAGACTTTTCTCTTTGCCATGGTTTGAGGGGTACTTTGGTTTTCTTTTTCTATGATGTGGCCTTAAATGTTGAGTTCATATCAGAATTTTAAAGTTATTGTGGTACTTGATATTTGTCTATATATAGGGAGTTTGTTTAAACATAATTTCTATCTTGTTGCTTTTAATTTCTCAGCACTTTTTTGTCATATAGGAAATTCTTTTCCAGATAACTTATATTTGCAGGTGTATCAAACACTGGGTTTTTAATTTTATTTTTTTAAGATTTTCTTTCCTTTGTCTGTTCCTCTTAAATATTTTCTGTTTTATTCAGTAGTAGATAAGTTTGATAAACAGTGCTTGATGGTATGATATGAAGTTGGGGAATTCTATGCCCTCTTCATTCCTACCTTTTCATTTTCATTATTTTCCTTGCAATTCTAGACCTATATTAATTCATCATTATGCTTTATTGTTTTCTCTTCCTCTATAAAGTAGTGTAATGAGTATAGCATTAACTTAGAAAATACCATTTTTATTTTACTGACTCGGTTTAGGCATGAACACTGAATAACCCTCCATTTATTTATGTTGTTGTTTTTTTATTTTATAATTGTATCTATGAAAGGATCTCATTTGCATTAATAAACTCCTGGATTTTTTTTGTATTTTCTAGTTATTTTGAATATGAATGCCTTCTTATTTCTCTTTTGACTTTGTTATTGATAGCTTTTGTTTAGTTTTGCGTATTTATCATGTGACTTGATATTTAAGTTAATTGGCTCTATTATTTTCTTTGCTACTTCACAGCAGTCTTCTAAGGAAACTACCATTTTATCAGAAAATAAGAATAGTTTTATTTCTAATGTATAAATGCTTACGTTTAAATTTCATGTCTGATTACTATTACTATCAGTGCTAGAACTATATCAGTTAAAAGTGGTCAAAGAGCATGCTCTTTTTTTTTTTTTGGAGGGCAGCTGGGGTTAAGTGACTTGCTCAAAGTCACATGGCTAGTAAGTGTGTCAAGTGTCTAAGGTTGGATTTGAACTCAAGTCCTCCTGATTCCAGGGCCAGTGCTCTATTCACTGTGCCACCTAACCATCCTGATGCTTTTTTTTTTTTTCGGTTTGTTTTACTCCCACAACTTTTGGGAAAGCTTTTAATATTTCCTCATTGTAAATAATATTAGCTCTTGGTGTTAGATAAAATTTTTAAACTGAATTAATAGGTGTCTGTTATATACCTCTGATTTGTAATGTTTTTCTTTTAAAGCAAAATGAATGCAATACTTTCACAATTTCTTAAATGATGAGTAGTGATGTTAATTTTCCCAATCTTAAACCATGTTTGTATCCCTAGAGCAAATCAGTTTTCATTATACTGAATTTTTTCTGTAATCTTTTTACTAGAATTTTTAAAATATTCAGTCCATATTTTTTAATAAATTTCACCTATATTTATCTTTCTTTGATTTATTCTTTCCTTGTTTTGGTATTGCAATTAGGTATAATAATTATTTAATCACTGTCTGCCTTAGTTTCCCCATCTGTAAAATGGGGATAATAATAGCACCTGTCTCCTAAGTCTGTTATAAGGATAAAATGAGATAATATTTATAACATTTCAAAGTCCTTTGCAAACCTTAAAGCATTATGTTTGTGTGTGTATGTGTTTGTCTGCTAATTATTATTATATGATTATGTAGTATGTCCTAAATTTTTAAGCTTTAATAACTTAAAACTGCACTAAGACTTTTGGAATGTCCTACATTTGTTTTGTAAGTTTTGTGGAGTTTTTTTTCTCAGTTTTTGTGAATAATTTAGGTAGGATACATACTAGTTTAAATTATTGATAAAATTCAAACTAGAAATTCATATGGACCAAGTTTTTCTTCCCATTTGCTTTGTGGTACTTCCTTTACACATACTTCAGTTTTGTTTTTTAAGACTTACTAGGTACCTTATTTTATGTCCTGTCAATTTGGTCATTTTTTATGTTTCTTTAGAAAATATTTCATTTCTTTTGAATTTTCATTTTTGTTAACATAGAACCGCATAAACAACACTTTTATATTTCTTATGATATTTTCAGAGTGTCCTTGTTCAGAATGATATCTTTAATGTGTTTCAAGAAAATTTAGAATAGTTTTCATTTATGAGTAAAAGACATCATTTTTGGAAAAGATGGTTTAAGGAAGCCATTCAATCTACTGATTTTTTTTCCATAATCAACAAATACATACAAGAGCACCTTTTATCTTTTGAATCTTTTAGTCAGTTACAAAATAGTAAAGATGTTGTCCATTGTTTAATATCACTTGGGAAAGGCTACTTTTTTCTTTATCAGTTTCTTCTCCATGTTTTAGCCACGGTTTATGTATTGTTGCATAAAAATTTCATAAAGGTAAGAGAGAAGGCATTTAGACATGTATTTGACATCTTCTTTGTGCTCAGAAAAAGTATTGAAAATGAAGTTGGAGTGATTAAGTTCATAATTGAAGCTTAAGGGAGATTCTCTGTTGTTTATGGTGTTATTCTGGTGCTCTTGTTTGCATATATTATTCTGATGGCTATATCAATCCCTGAAACATTATACAGCATCAATCAACAAATATTTATTAAAGATCTACTAAGTGCCAGAAACAGGGGATACAGGAACAGAGAATTACTGTCAATGAGCTTATGTTCTAATAGAGGAGACAAGTACATATAAAAATGTTAATTTTAAATACATAGTACATACTAGTATTGGTAAAATTATTTATTACAAGGTATTTGGAAAGGGAGGCCAGGGTAGTTGGAGAGATCAGGAAAAGCTTTATAAAGAAGACAGTACCTTAACTACATTTTAAATGAAGAGAATTCCAAGGTAGAAGTAAAGATGAAGTGCTTTCCAAGTATGCAAAGGCCTAGAGACAGATGAATTATTGAGGTTGATTAACATAGAGTATGCTAGTTTGTCATCCGGAATACCAAGCCCGTGAGAGAAAATAATGTCATTTAAGTTCAGAAAGATTGATCGAGGCCAAGTTATGTAGAGTTCTACAAGCTAAATAGAAGACTACATATAATCTTAAAGGCAAAAGGAAGCCACTGAAGTTAGTTGTTGAGCATGGGCCTCACATGGTCAGATCTGTATTTAAGGAAACTTTCTTGGGTAGCAACATACTCTGGCAAACTGAGTAGTGATAGATTAAGGCAGGGAGATGGATTAAGGAGTCATTGAAATCATTAAGATAAGAGGCAGTAAGGCTCTGAACTAAGTTGATAGTTATGTGAGTGCAGAAGAAGTTAGATTTGAGAGATTTGAAAGGTTTGGCAAATGATTGACTATATGAAGTAAAAGAGGAAGCAGAGAATAATGTTGAGACTATGAACTTCTGACCCTGGAAGGATGGTGGTATCTTCAGTAGAAATAGGGAATTTTGAAAAGAGAGGAGAGCTTAAGGAAAAAGATAATGAGTTTAGTTTTAGGCTTGAAATTTTTGAGATGTCTCTGGGACATCAGTTTAAAATGTCTAATAGACAATTGGTGACCTGAGCTTGAAGCTTAGGAGGTTATTGATGTGTAAATGTTGAAGTCATTTACATAGATACAATAGTTAAACTCCCATAAGCTGCAGAGTTTATCAAGAGAGAAGATACCAAGGGAAAACTGATGAGAGTCCAAAACAGAATCCTGTTTTGTGGATGATGATCCAGCAAAGAAAACTGACAACCAGTCAAACAGTTAGGAGGCAAACCTAGAAAAACAGTATTAGGAGAACATAGAGTCTGAGGAAAAAATGATCAACAGTGTCAGATGTTTAAAATAATAGCATAGGATGGAGAAAAGTTGGATTTGGTCATTAAAAGACCTTTGGTAACTGGAGAAATTAGTTTACTTGAGATTGGAAGTCAGTCTGCACAAGAATGGAGAGTAAGTAGAGACAGAGTAAGTGTGTGTGTGTGTGTGTGTGAGTGTGTGTGTGTGTGTGTGTGTGTGTGTTTGAGGAGTTTAAGGAAAGGAGGGGAGAGAGTCAGAGAAATAGCTTCAGATAATGGAATCTAATGAAGGTTGTTTTTTTTTTTTTTTGAAGGATGAGGAGACTTGGGTGCTTTTGAAGGCCTTTGGGAAAGAAAGCAGTTGATAAGGGGTGGTTTAAGATTCCTGAGAATAATGGTTGATGATGCTGTCTCCTGGAGGAGATGGGAGGGGAGGAGATCAGGGGCATATATAGAATTAGCTTTGACAAAAAAAAAAAGGACCATCCTTTTGTCAAAAACAGCAGGATTTTCAGATTAAGAAAATGAGAGAAAAGGGAGCTAATTTCAAATGGTCTCAGTTTTTTAGTAAAGTATATGGCAAGATTCTCAACTGAGAAGAGGAGGAGGAGGAAGAAGAAAGAGAAGGTTCGGAATCAATTAGGGAGTAAGAAAAGGATTGCCTTGCTATAGTAAGGGTTTAGTTGAGGTTGGATGACATAAAATTGTAAGGTAGCCAAGCCAGCACAGTTGTGTAACTACTTCCCACTTTATTCAGTGGCCAGTGAATAGAAAAAGATTCAAATGATGGGATTTATCCAGGGCTGAGGTTTGGCAAATGATGAGTGAGGTGAGGGCAAAAGATTAAAGAGCAGAGGTCAAGATAAAGTTGAAATGACTAAAAAATGTTGAGTTTGGAGACACAAGAAAGTGAACTCTGAGCAAGTGTAAAACATGACCTGAGGGGAAAAAAAGTGAAGGGAAAAAGGAGGGCAAAAAAATAGGTATTGGGTGTGGGGGACATAGGAAGACATAAAATGATACTGAATTATTGTCGGATAAGGGAATGTTAGTCAGGCATCCCTGAACTCTACCATCCCTATTCTGACCAATCTTGAATCATTTTTATGTACTAGCTGCTTCCCTACTGCCTACAAATACAACTATGTCCTTAGCTAAAAATAAAAACAAGAAAAAACCTTTATTTGATCTTTCCATGCTCACACTATTCCTATATTCTACCTTTTTTCCATGACTAAACTTGTTGATTCCTCTATTTCTTGTCCTCTTACTTATGCATGAATTCTCTGCAGTCATGTTTCTGAAAACATTGAAATTGAAACTGTTCTCTTCACAATTACAATGATCTTTTAATTGTCAGATAATGACCTTTTTTCACTTCTCATCCTTCTTGTCCCCTCTGTAGCCTGTGACAATATTGATCACCTGCTTCTCCTTGGTGCATTCTCCTCTAAGTTTTTCTGTCATTCCTCTCTTATTTCTTTTCTCACATGTATGATCACTCCTCCCTGATCTCCATTGCTGTTGCTTCATTCAGTACCTGAACAATACCAGAATGTATTTAAAACTGGCTTTAGAGAACTTTCTGAAAGCACAAGCATTAACACAGGTATATATACAAAATGGTTCCTTAGGACAATTATTTCCCCTCTTATTCTCCTGCTGATTGGTATTTATAGACTATTGTTTATTGGCAGTTTTCCTAAATTTTTTGGGTGTCCCCCAAATCCTGTGTCATTTTCTATGAACTCTAAACCATTTCGCTTACTTATCTTATTAGCTCCTATTGATTCAATTCTAATCCCTCTTCAAATATTTCTTAGATCAATTTGTCCACCCTAACCTTTCTCCTGACCTCCAGTATATCTTCAGCTGCCTATTAGCTATTTCAAACTGAATGTCCAGTAGACATCTTAAACAACATGTCCAAGACACTAATCATTATATTCTCCCCCCCCCCAACCCCAAAATCTTTCCACCTTTTTCTTTGGTTTGTCATGGTCAGTAGCATCATCCTAATCACTCTAGCTTGTAACCTCTGTATCATCCTTGCCTTCTTGTCACCCCACATAACACATTTGTTGTCACCCTGGTACAGGCCTTCATTAAATTATGACTGGACTAGCTACTGCAATAGCCTTCCGCTTGATCTCCCTACCTCAAATCCTTCCCCACAAAAGCTCATCCTTTACTAAACTTTAAAGTTTTTTCCTTAAAACACAGGTCTCATTATGTATGTTAACCTTACCTTCTCTGTGGCTCTTTGCTCTGTGACCCTTCCCCCCTCACCCCCATTAAACTCTTGTGACTCCTTATTACTTGTAGGGTCAAATGTATAATCATGTCTAATATTTAAAAGCACTCATAACCTGGCCTTCTGCTTTTGTTATCTTATTAATCTTTACTCCCGTAGTTCCTTTTCAATTTGGTATTTCATATCTTTTTATGCCAACTTTGCCAAGCTTATGGTTATAAAGTGGAATCTCAGAATTATTTTAGTATTAGTGATATGGAATGTTTTCTTACATGATAATAGATAATTTGGATATCTTCCACTGAAAATGGTTTATTTATATTTTATCATTTATCACTTGAGAAATTACTCTTATTCCTCTAAATTTGAATCAGTAACTTATATACTTTGGAAATGACACCTTTATCAAAGAAAATTGTTGCAAGGATTTCCTCTCTCTCCACCATTTTACATCTAATTTTAGCTAAATTGGAATTGTTTTGGGGGGGGCAGAAATAATCTTATATTTTAAAATTTTTCATCTAATCAAAATTGGCCATTTTGTAATAGCCTTTATTATTTTGGGGGGGTCATCAATTTTTCCCTTATCAATATATCCAAAAGGAAGTTTCTTCCTTGATTATCTAATTTGTTTAAAGATATGTCATTTTATAATTAAGTCATGAATCCATTTGTAGTCTGTCATGGTATATAGTATGAGATTGTTGGTCTAAACCAATTGTTCTTTCCAACTGATTTCCAGTTTTCCCTTTAGTTTGTCTCAAATAAGAAGTCCTTAACTCAGTAGCAGGAGTTTTCAGATTTTTCAAACATTTGACTGTTATACTTGTTTGCCTGTGTATGTATCTGATCCACTCTAGTGGTAAATGTTTCTGTTTGTTAACCAGTACCAAATAATTTCTATTATTGTTTTATAGCATAGTTTTTAATCTAGTACTTCTAGGCTCTCTTCGTTTCACATTCTGTTTTGATCCCCTTGATGTTCTTGATCTCTCATTCATACAAATGAATTTTGTTGTTAATTTTCCTAGTTCCACAAAATGTAACTATTTATGCTTCCTTCAAAATTATAGTTTCTCTGTTTATCCTTCATGATATTTAGAATTTTTATTTTTGCTTTGCATGATAATATGATTTCAATTCTTTTTTTAAAAAATTATCTGATACATGGTGTATTTTATTCTTCCTCCTTTTGATTTTATATGTGTTTTTTTTCATATTGTGGGGTGTGTTTTCTAATACATTCTGTTATAGACTTTTCTTTCATTGTATTATTTAACATTTTCATATTTATGCTTTTGTCTTCCTGTTTTTTAATCTTATTATTAAGTACTATGATTGATTTGGGGTATGGTACTTTGATGCACTACTCTATTCCCATAGATTGTCTCACCTTCCAGCTTCTGGAGGTTTACTCTGTCTCAGATTTTTTGAATTAAACAAATTGTTGCTGTTTTATTTACCTATTGAGTATATACATATGTATATTTCTCCCCATTTTATCTTTTCCTTTTAAATAAATAGTTCAAAATCCTCCCTTCCCTTCTCACTTCCATCCTCTTATTTTTAGTGACATTGTTTTCCTGAACTCTTTCCAAATAATTTCCCATTTTGTTGTTCTCATTCCTCTTGTCTTTTACATGAAATTTAGAGAATTTCATTTCCTTTTAGATTATAGCTTTATGTGTTCCTCTTGTCTGTCATGGGATTTAAACCTTCTGAAGTACCGAATTTGAGCACCCTTTTCTATCCATTTTCTGTGTTATCTTTGTCAGTTTTATTGTCTTCTCGTGGTAGTGCTATGCACTGTGGCTTAGATCATGAACCCCTTTCCCTCTCCTCTCCCTCTCCCTGTCACCCCACAGCCTCAGCATGATTAATATCCCAGAGGTCCTGTCATTCTCTCATTGACTCAGTGTCTCCCCAATTCCATGTTTCAATTGTGCTTGGGAACTCAAATATCCCTTTGTCTAAGCCTACTTATGTCTAGATGCTATCCATGGATATAAAAGTACTCTCTTAAAGAAGGCAGCCACTCAATTCACAAATTTACTTCATACTAAACTACCAATTTCTCATCTCCCTTCAAGATCAGACAGCCCTCCTCCATGGGAATCTTCCTTGAAGAACAGTCTTTACAGGTATGAGCTAAACTGAAGTCCAGGATTCACTCTGCCCTCATGCTGTAATAGCAATCAATTTAGCAGATATTTAGAACTTAATAACTTAGGGCTAAGTAGCATTTAGTAACTTAGGGCTAAGTATGGAAGGTGTGAGACCTGTCCCCTGTTGAGAGGGCATGAACTGCCCTGTTGATGTGGAAGAAGGGTATTGGCTGAAACAGGAGGCCACTGTATGTATATAAGCAAGAATTCCAGAGGCAGAGAGACAGAATTGGAATTTTCTTGTTGGAGGAAGCAGGATTGTCTCAGCATCTGGGAGGTGGGCTGCTGGACTGAAGAAGTGAGTTGGAGTTTTCTTGAGAGAGAAAGGTTTTTTTCTCTCTCTCTCAGCATCTGGAAGATAACTGAGAACTGACAAGTAGTTTTCCTTAGACAAGAATCTGGTGAAGGCCACCCAGAAGGCCAATATTCCTTCTGGGTCCTAGGGCCAGCTGAACTGCTTGAGGACTGAAGAAGCATGACCAGGATAAGACTTTGTTTGTTCATTGCCTGGCCGATCCTTGAGTTCCAGGCAAGAGAAGTGGTGAAGGGTTTGAGATGTTCTGGACCCTGTGAACTTCATTGTGTGCCAGGGACTGCCCTGAGGACTGGACGAGAACCTGGCAGCTGTCTGCTTCTGAATCCAAGTGACTGTTTGGCTGATTCAGGAGGGAACTGGGACCATGGAAGGGGATCCAGGGAATCAGAGAGATCACCCAAAGTCAGGATGAAGAAAAGGCCTCCCCTTGGATGAAACTGAGGTTTGCTGGACACCAAGGGGTGAA
>JAQQSW010002833.1:0-14844 GCA_028646575.1 Pseudocheirus occidentalis
AAAAGAACAATAGCATGTAGATTACTTCAGTCTCCAGTTAAACTCTGGTCTTTCTAGATCTTTCTCTGAATGTAGATATCTCCTTCCATCCTGAGACTTGTAGAGTTGTCTTATAACTGTGTGTTGCTGAGAAGAGTCCAGTTTATCAAAGTTGATTGTCACACATACAATGTGTCTGTGACTATGTACAACTTTTTCCTGGTTCTGCTCTTCTCACTTAGCATCAGTTTGTATAAGCCTCTCCAGGTAAATATGAAGTCCATCTCCTCCCCATTTCTTATAGCACAATAGTATTCCATTACATTCATATACCCCAACTTGTTTAGTCATTCCCCAAGTGATGAGCATCCCTGTAATTTTCGGTTTTTTGCCAACACAAAGAGAGCTGCAATAAATATTTTTGTATGTATGGGGCTTCCCGCTTCTATGATCTCTTTGGGATACAACACTAGAAGTGGTGTTACTGGGTGAAAGGGTATACAGTTATTTATAGCCCTTTGGGCATAGTTCCAGATTGCTCTCCAGAATGGTTGTATCATTTCACAGATCCACCAACAATGCATTAGAGTTCCAATTTTTCCACATCCTCTCCAGCATTTATCATTTTCCTGTTTTGTCATCTTAGACAATCTGGCTGGTGAGATATGGTACCTCAAAGTTGTTTTGATTTGCATTTCTTGAATTGAGTGATTTAGAACATTTTTTCATATGCTTATAGATATCTTTAATTTCTACCTCTCTAAGAATTGCCTGTTCAAAATGAGGCCATTATCAGAGATATTGGTTGCAAAAATTCTTTCCCAGTTTCTCATTTCCCTCTTAATCTTGGTTACATTGGCTTTGTTTGTACAGAAACTTTTCAATTTAGTGTAATCAAGAATAACCATTTTGCGTTTTATAAGGCTCTCCAGCTCTTCTTTGGTCATCAAGTCTTCCCTGCTCCATAAATCTGACACGTAGACTATTCCTTGCTTTCCCAGATTATTTGCAGTATCAGCCTTTATACCTAGGTCATGTACCCATTTGGACTTGATTTTGGTGTATGGCGTTAGATGATAATCTGTGCCCAGTTTCTGCCATACTGTATTCCAGTTTTCCCAAACAGTTTTTGTCGCATAGTGAGTTCTTATCCTAAAAATTGGGGTCTTTGGACTTATCAAACAGTATGTTACTATAATCATTGACTACTGAGTCATTTGTACCCAGTCTATTCCATTGATCCACTACTCTATTTTTCAGCCAGTACCAAGTAGTTTTGATGACTGCTGCTTTATAATAGAGATTAAAATCTGATATGGCTAGACCACCTTCCCTAGCATTTTTTTCATTAATTGCCTTGATATTCTGGACCTTTTGTTCTTCCAAATGAATTTCATCACTTTTTTCTAGCTTGGTGAAGTAATTTTTAGGTAGGTTGATTGGTATGGCACTAAATATGTAATTTAATTTAGGTAAAATTGTCATTTTTATTATATTAGCTCTACCCAGCCATGAGCAATTGATGTTTTTCCAATTAGTGAGATCTGATTTTATTTGTGTGAAAAGTGTTTTGTAGTTGTGTTCATAAAGGTACTGTGTTTGTTTTGGCAGGTAGATTCCCAAATATTTTATAATGTCTAAAGTAACTTTAAATGGGGTTTCTCTTACTATCTCTTGCTATTGGGCTTCATTGGAAATATATAGAAATGCTGAGGATTTATGTGGGTTTATTTTATATCCTGCAACTTTGCTAAATTTATTGTCTCAAGAAGCTTTTTACTTGATTCTCTAGGATTCTCCAAGCATATCATCATATCATCTGCAAAGAGTGATAATTTAGTCTCTTATTTGCCTAATTTGATTCCTTTGATTTCTTTTTCTTCTCTAATTGCTACTGCTAACATATCTAGTACCAGATTGAATAAGAGGGGTAATAGAGGACATCCTTGTTTCACCCCTGATCTTATTGGAAATGCTTCTAGATTATTCCCATTACATATAATACTTGCTGATGGATTTAAATAGATGCTACTTATTATTCTAGAGAAGACTCCATTTATTCCTATACTTTCAAGTGTTTTTAATAGAAATGGATGTTGTATTTTGTCAAAAGCTTTTTCTTCCCTTATTGAGATAATCATATGGTTTTGGCTAGTTTTGTTGTTGATGTGATTGATTATACTGACAGCTTTCCTGATATTGAACCACCCTCGCATTCCTGGGATGAATCCTACCTGATCAAAGTGTATTATTCTCATGATGATTTTCTCTAGTCTTTTTTTGCTAATATTTTATTTAGAATTTTTGTGTCTATATTCATAAGAGAAATTGGTCTGTAATTTTCTTTCTCTGTTTTGTCTCTTCCCGATTTAGGTATCAGTACCATATTTGTCTCATAAAAAGACTTTGGTAGGACTCCTTCTCCAATTTTCCCGAATAGTTTGTAAAGTATTGGAGTCGGTTGTTCTTTAAATGTTTGGTAGAATTCACTAGTAAAGCCATCTGGCCCTGGAGATTTTTTTCCTATGGAGTTCATTGACGCTTGTTCAATTTCTTTTTCTGAGTTGTGGTTCTTTAAGTAGTTTACTTACTCTTCAGTTAGTCTAGGCAACTTGTATTTTTGTAAATATTCATCCATTTCACTAAGATTGTCAAATTTATGTGCATACAGTTGGGCAAAATAATTCCTAATTATTTTAATTTCCTCTTCATTGGAGGTAGATTCACCCTTTTCATTTTTGATATTTGTAATTTTGTTTTCTTCTTTCTTTTTTTTATCATATTAGCTAAAGGTCTATCAATTTTGTTGAATTTTCATAATACCAACTCTTAGTTTTATTTATTAATTCAGTAGTTTTCTTGAATTCAATTTTATCAATCTCTCCTTTGGTTCTCATTATTTCTAATTTAGTATTTAATTGGGGATTTTCAGATTATTCTTTTTCTAGCTTTTTCAGTTGCATTCCCAATTCATTAATTTCCATTTTCTCTAGTTCATTCATGTATGCATTCAGGGATATAAAACTTACCCTAAGAACTGCCTTTGCTGCATTCCACAAGTTTTGGTATGATGTCTCATTATTGTCATTCTCTTGAATGAAGTTGCTGATTGTTTCTATAATTTCTTGTTTGACCCACTCATTCTTTAGAATTAAGTTATTTAGCTTCCATCTAGTTTTTTGTCTACCCTTCCATGGCCCTTTATTACATATAATTTTTACTGCATCATGATTTGAGAAGGATTCATTTAATATTTCCACCTTTCTGCACTGAATTATGAGGTTTTTATGTCCTAATACATGGTCAACTTTTGTGTATGTGCCATGTACCGCTGAGAAGAAGGTATAGTCCTTTTTATCCCCATTCAGTATTCTCCAGAGGTCTACCACATCTATCTTCTCTAAGATTCTGTTTACCTCCTTAACTTCTTTTTTGTTTGTTTTGCGGTTAGATTTATTGATCTCAGAGAGGGGGGAGATTGAAGTCCCCGACTAGTATAGTTTTGCTATCAATTTCTTCCTCTAACATCCTTAATGTCTCCTTTAGGAATGCAGATGCTGCACCACTTGGTGTATTAATGTTTAGTAATGATATTGTCTCATTTTCGATGGTGCCTTTTAGCAGGATATAGTTTCTTCTTCTTTTAATGAGATCTGTTTTTGCTTTTGCTTTATCTGAGATAAGGATTGCTACCCCTGCTTTCTTTACTTTAGCTGAGGCATGATATATTTTACTCAAACCTTTTACCTTTACCCTGTATGTATCCCCCAGTTTCAGATGTGTTTCTTGTAAACAGCATATTGTAGGATTATGGTTGTTAATCCATTCTGCTATCCACCTCTGTTTTATGGGAGAGTTTCCCATTCACATTTACAGTTATGATTACTATCTGTGATTTTTCCTCCATCCTGTTCCCTTCCAGCTTATCCTTTTGTTTTTCCCCTTCTCCCTTCCCCTTTTTAAGAGTTTTAAGAGACCACAGCCTCCCTCAGTATTCTCTTATCCATCCCCCCCTCCCTTTTCCTACCCTTCTCCCTTTCTACTTCTTCCCTCCCTTCTATAATACCCCTCCCTTTCTTGGCCCTTCCCCCTCCTACTGCTGCTGCGCTGGGTGTCTAGGGCCTGCCTGGTGGGTTGCCCTGCCTCTCTGGGTCTCCAGGCCTGCCTGGTGGGTTGTGCCTCTGGGCTGGGTCTCCCAGGCCTTCTTCCATAAAGTGACTTTTAGAGATGACACTGTTAGTTAGCAACAAAATGAAGGTTAAGAAATAGTTCCATTGACTCAAACACAGTTCATTTCTATTTTCTTTTTTTTTTCTTTTTGGAGAGGGGAAGGTGGGGCATTTGGGGTTAAGTGACTTGCCCAAGGTCACACAGCTAGTACATGTAAAGTGTCTGAGGCCGGATTTGAACTCAGATCTTCCTAATTCCAGGTCTAGCACTCTATGCACTGTTCCACTTAGCTGCCCAATCTATGAAACATACAATGTGTTAAATCTTTACTTCTGTGTTTAAGGTCTTATGCTAGGCACAGGGGATACAAACTTGAAGTAGGATATTAGTTGTTCGTTGTTGTCTGTCTTTCATTTTTGAAGAAGACCAATGACATCTCTGGTGATGTCTCGACTTGTACATGAATTAGATTTAAGTGAGGCAGAGTTGCGCAGTTGTTAGCTTCACTCTCCCTTCCAACGTCATTGAAGACCAGTGGCAGGAAAAAATTCGAGATGATCTGAAATGCATTAGATGACATTAGTGTCTTTGCTGTCTAACCAGGCTCTAAGCTTGCTCATCAGCCTTTGGTGTCCACTTCACCCAGGCCTTGTCTGTGGCTACAAAAAGCTGTAGGAAGCACAGTAGCCAGACACCAGTAAAACCGTCCAGGCAGACAGGCTAAACCAGGCTGAGAGTAACCATCAAGCCTCAGACCCATCAGTAAGTTAGGAGGATGTCTACTCCAAGCCCATCAGGATTTTCTCTGGCAGAATGGGTCAATGAGAACCATTTGTTCTGATGACCATGAAGGCAACCAAAGCAGGCTCTATGGAATGCTCGGAGCTTGGTTAGGATATTAGGATATTTACCTGGAAGGTTAGAAGTCATTTAGAAGTTAAGTAACTTGCCTAAGATTTTATCAGGCTATAGAGTTAGGTTTGATAGCATAGATTAAAGGTAGACACTGAGAGTTTTGCTTAGTGAGACGGTATGATTAAAACAATTTTAAGGTAAATTATTGCTTAGAGATACTGGATTGAACCAAGCTCCGAAGCTCATATAGTGGTCCAGGTAGAGGCTTTGAAAAAGATAGTCCAGACTAAAGAGTTATAGAAGAAAAATTAGGAAGATTTGGACAGACGGCTAATGATGAGTGAAGAAGCAGGTAGAGACAAAAATTACTCTAAGGCTGTTATGTTAGTCTGGGAGAAGGGAAAGGATGATGTGGTTGAGGATGGTGGGGAAGGTGGGGAAAAGTTGCAACACAGTTAAAATTATATTCTTTTATTTATATGGAATTATAGAGTAAGTGCTGGGAGAGACTTTAGAGGTAGGTAAATAGCACAATGAATAGAGTTCTAGGATCTGAGTTCAAATTCATCCCCAAATGTTTACTTACTAACACCTACTTCTAAGGCATCAATTGTCAATCTGTGTGTTACTTTCAATTTGTAACAATGAAAATACATCCTGCATATCAGATATTTACATGACAGTTCATAACAGCAGCATAATTACAGTTACGAAGTAGCAACGAAAATAATTTTGTGGTTCGGGGTCACCACAACACGAGGAATTGTATTAAAGGTTCGCCGCATTAGGAAGGTTGAGAACCACTGCTCTAAGGGTTATTGTGAGGATCAAATGATTATAAAATGCTTGATGTCATTCCTGTCATGCAGTAGGCACTTAATAAATGCTTGTTTCCTACCTTCCTTTGTTACAGAATAGCAAACAATAGGATTTGACCACTAATGAGGAAGGGGGTGATGCTTAGGAAGCCAGCCTGGGAGAGGGGGAGGAGGGTGGTGCCTCAACAGCAACAGGAAGTGCAGTTCCTTTCTTGACAGTGAAAGGTGTCGCTGGACCTTTAGATAAGTGTGGCCAGACAAGGTCAGTTACAGCTGCTAATGATGGATGGGGAGAGTCGTTCTTTGAGCCATTATTAGGCTGTCTGGCAGAAGGCCCCGTGAGGCTCTTAGGAATTAATGCAGCAGAAAGGAGAACTTTTCTGGAAAACTCTGGGGCTGTAATGTGTGAAGACAAAATGGTTCCTTCACCTGCTCTGACTCTGGAGACTGGTAGACATGTAGTTACTTTGATGATCATTTCGTTAAACCTTCTGTTGATAAGGGTTTGCTGACCACGCACTTACTTGACTCCTGTTACTACTATTGTAAGACAAGAAGTTCTCTGGCCAGAAAGAGTTTTCTTTTTTTCTTTTGGAGGTGGGGTCTGATAACTGTATTCCTGATAGGAATTGAGATAATTTCTGTATCTAAGTGTTGGGAATGGTAATAATAGTAAGAATTTATATAGCACTTTAAGGTTTGCAAACTGCTTTACAAACATCACCTTTTATCTTCACAACAACCTCAGGAGATTGATGCTATAATTATTATCCCCTGAGGCAATCGGAGGTCAAGTGATTTGCCCAGGATCACACAAGTAGTAACTGTCTGAGACCAGATTTGAATTTGGCTCTTCCTGACTCTAATTCCAGTGCTATGCTCCCTGCACATTCCTTTTACCTAACTGCCTTATGTTTATATAACAGTTTCTGTTGTTTTAAGAAAGACACCTCATCCTTCTATGTCTATAGAAAATCATAATATGTATTACTCAGGCTCATGCTTTAAGCTTATCTTCTGTACCCCAGAGGTTTCAAAGAAGTGGACCAGAACTAGATTAAAATGTAATTTGGAATATTTAACAAAATAAACACAATAGAATATTTTGTTGTCATTGATCAGTCATGTCTGATTCTTCATGATCCTGTTTGGGGTTTTCTTTGCAAAAGTATTGGGAATTGTTTGCCATTTCCCTTTCCAGCCCTTTTCACAAATGAGGAAACTGAAGCAAATGGGGTTAGGTGACTTGCCCAGAGTCACACAGCTAGTAAGTGAGGCCAGATTTGAACTCAGATTTTCATGACTCTGTTCCTGGTGTTCTGTCCACGATGCTCCCTAGCTGCCCACCATAGAACATAGATAATGTTAATATGTAGTTTTCTAAGTCATTGTACAACCAGGGATCCTTGTGTATGATTTAGTATCCCTTTTTTTCTGTTTTAAATAGAATACTCTATACTAACTAACTACTCTATACCAATAGAGAATTATGTATATACTAGAGTAATTTAACAGGAGATAGGTCCCTTGATAGTTTATCCAACAAATTAACATATGAACAGGTATAGAAATAATATCATTCTCTTCCTGTCTTCTCTAGCAATTTGTGCCTTCAGTCATCCCCACCCTCTTTCACGTCTTCCCTTTCTCTCCACACACTGGCTCCTTCCCAACTGCCTTCAGACACCCTCAAATCCACTGTCCATCCTTAAAACAAATATCCAGACTTTAGTAGGTCCTACCATCACACCAAGCTGTCCCCTTGTATCCCAGCCAGACTCCCCCAGAAGCTGACTACATGCTCACTGCATTAACTATTTACTCCTAACTCCTTTGCAGTCTGATCTCTAGCTTCATTACTCAAATGAAACCGCTTCCTCTAAAGTTATCAGCAGACATCTATCTGCTTCATTTGCAGCATTGACTACTGTCTCCCTCTGTATAATTTCTCCTCTCAGGTTTTTCATGACACCACTCTTTCCTGATTGTCTTTCTTACCTTTTCTGTCTCCTTTGCTGATTCGTCATCCACATTATGCCTGTCTAAGTGGGTATTACTCCACATTTTGTCCGAGGTCCTCTTTTCTTTATTCTCTATAGTCTTTCTCTTATTAACCTCATTAGCTCCCATGGTTTTAATTATCATCTTTATACATATGACTACCACATCTATCTCTACAGGCCCAGGCTTTCCACTGAGATTCAACCCAGCATCACTAATTACCCATTGTACATTTCAAACTAGATGTCCCAGAGATATCTCAAATTCATTATGTCCAAACTGAGCTCATCTTTTCTCCCAAACACACCCATTTTCCAAAATTCCCTGTTTTCTTTGAAGGTACAATTGTACTTCCAGTTTTTCAGGTTTTTAACCGTGGCATTATCCTTAACTCATTTACCATTGTCACATATATCCAGTTAGTTGCAAGATTTTGCCATCTGCCTCCAGAAAATCTCTCAGATCACAAATTGCCCCTTCTTTCTGCTCCTATAGCTACTATCTTAGTTCAAACCTTCATTATCTTTCACCTGGAATATCACAATGGCCTCCTAATTGACCTTCCTGTCTCAGCTACCTCCCACTCCAGTCCATTCTCCCTAGTGTACCAAAGTGAGTTTAAGTCCAGATTGACCCATGATACTGTTCTGTTACTCAGTCATCTGCACTGGTTCCCTTTTGCCCCTAGGAACAAAAATAAACCCTACTATGTGAGTAAGGCCATTTACAGCCAACTTTTCCAACCTCATTAGGCATTGTATCCCAGCTGTCACTTTACCATACAGCCAAACTCCGTCCTACTTTTCTCAATTCCTCCCCCATGATGCTCCTATCTCCTATCACCATGGCTTCCCCTCTTGCCTAAAATCAACTTCTTTCTTCACTTTTGCTTTATGGAATCCCTCTCTTTCTTCAGTGCCTTGGAAGGCAAGGCCTTGCCTTTCTTAAAGGCAAGGAAAAGGGCTATCTCATGGTCAGAGATTGGGGGATGATGTCAAGGGGGTTTAAAGTAAGGGAGAAGAGGAACGGAATGAAGGTTTTTGGTGACAGAATAGTGGAAAGTGAAGTCTAAAAGATAGGTTGGTGCCAAATTATTGGGGGGCCAGTATTGAGGGAGTTGGTAAATGTTCGGATTCTAAGTGAAAGGAGACAGTGATCAGCTTGAAGTTTTAGTCATTCAGATGCCTTGATGCCCCTTGCCCTCTGCTTTTTAGGAATGATTAGGACCACGCTGGAGCCTTGTCCTTATATCTGTGTTCTCTGTTATGAACCTACAGTGTACTTCATGTGTGAATTGTTATTATCATTATAGGTAGCGCTTTAATCAAACTGTAGCCCATTTATACCACTTCTGCTGGTGCAGTATTATGGAGGAATGTCATGTCCTGGGAGACTCCTAGAATTCATAGCATGGACCCCACTCCGCTTCTGTGCAGGCTCAACATCTGAGAAGGGGAAGGAGGAGCATTGGGGGAGGGGCAAGGAAGGAAGGTGCCCCGGAAGTGGAAGGGCCCCCCCAGGTGAAAGTGACACCACCCCCTGGCCCAAAATGTCGGCGCCCAGAGGGAGGTAGATGCCCCAGGCAGGGCACATGTGGACCCCTAGCCATGGAGGACAGCAGTGTGGACAGTCCCCTCTCTGAGGCAGGCCTGGCCCTGGCCCCAGACCCTCCCCCTTTGGTGGCCCCCAGATGCCCTTCCACTGCAGCCAGTGCAGGAAGAACTTCTGCTACTGCTCGGAGGTGCCCCTGCTATGGCAAGGGCTTCAAACACAGCTTCAACTTGGCCAGCCACCTGTGTTGGCACACCGGAACTGCTGCTCTGCCTGCCCCAAGGCTTCTGCGATTCCACTGGCCTTCTCCACCAGGTAGTCCACAGGGGTGAAAAGCCTTATTGCTGCCTGATCTGTGAGCTCCGCTTCTCCCGCTCCAGCCTGGGCTGTCACCTGAAATGGCAACACTGGGGGATGGTCCCACAGACACCTGCAGGCTTGGGCCCATCTGGCTTGGGCCCAAGCCTCCTTCCTACCCTGGGGCTCCCTGGTAGCCTCTCAGTCCCAGGTCCATCCTGTAGCACCTGCTCTGATGAGGGCCCTTGCATGGCCTGTGGGGGTGGCCCAGAGCCATCTGGTCCTGGGCGGGTGGCTAGGGGACCGGTGGAACAGGCTTCTTTGTCTGTGGGGCCTGTGGCCACTGCTTCTGGCAAGGGCTGAGTTGGCATCTCATTGGGCTGGCCACACAGATGTGAAACCCTTCAAGTGCCCCCGTTGTGAGCGTGATTTCAATGCCTTGGCCCTATTGGAGAGCCACAAGCTCACCCATGATTTCCAGGGCTCCTGGCCTGGGCCTGAGGGCAGGGGGCAGGAGTTGGAGGCTCCTGAGGGGCCCCAGGAATTCCCCTCTGAAGATTTGCAGGAGTTCCCTGAAGAGGGGCATCAGGAGTTTCCCTCTGAGTGGTCCCATGAGTTCCTTTCTGAGCAGCCCCCAAGAGTTCCCTCTAGAGATGCTCCCAGACATGTCTGAAGAGTCCCCTGTGGAGATCCCAGAGGAAGTATTCCAGGAGTTACCTGGGGAAGTACCCATAGAGGTATGCCAGGAGTTACCTATGCAGGTACCTGGGGAGGAGTCCCAGGAAGGGCCCCCTGATCCAGACCCAGAGGCCCCGTTCCCAGTGGCCATTGAGTTGGGCGAGGTGTTGGAGGAGACCCTGTACCAGTGTGACTGCAGGACCTTCTTTGCTTCAGCCACAGTCCTGGTTGCACACCTGGATGTCCACTCAGGCCCAACTTCCTGTATCTGTGGGGTGTGCGGAGTGGTCTGTGGGGCAGTGGAGGCCCTGGAGGAGCACCCTTGTGGAAGCTGTGGGGCTGGGCCTTTTGGGTGTGGGAGGAGCCTGGCCGGCTCTGGCCACACCCCAGCAGCTCTGGTGGCAGCAGCTGCCGGGAAGTAGGTGTTCAGCTACTCTGGGTGGGAGAAGCTCTTCCCTTCCCTGAGGGACCTGGAGAGGCATGTGCTGGTCCACACCTGGGAGAAGCCCTTCCTGTTCCTGGAGTGTGGCAAGTTCTTCCAGCATGAGTGCTACCTCAAGCGTCACTGGTCACTGCATGGACCTGAGTGGCCTTTCTCCTGCCACATCTGTGGCAAGGGCTTCATCACACTTAGCAACCTCTCCTATTACCTCAAGCTACACCGAGAGATGGACTGAGCACTGAGCAGCCCCCTGTCCTGGAGAGCCTCCTGGCCTGAGTGGGACCAAGGGAACCTTGGAATTGGAGGGGGAGAGGGTTTCTGGTCTGGAGGGACCCCAAAGGTGGCAGTTGGGGCCCCTGAGACTCCCGAGCATGACGGTAGAGCCCTGACACTGAGGAAAGGGACACTGGGCTAGGGGAGGGAAATTGAAAGCTGGGGAGGCCTTGGGCCCCAGCCTTGGGTCAGGGAAGGCCTCCTGTCCTGATAGAGCCCTGGAACACATCCAGTCAGCTCTCAGCCTTGCCTTCTTCACTCTCTAGGAAGGGCTGTCCAACCCAACCCAACCCCCAAAGGAGGGAGGTTGGGATAGTGATCCCAGAGAAGGGGCTGAGCCTGGTGCCTCTGCTTGCCCACCCCTTTTGCCCTCAGAGCTACAGTGGGCTGTGCTCTCTGACACCCCCCTCATGCGAGATAGACTAGACTGACCCTGCTGCACCCCTCTTGCCCCAGGGTGGACTGCTCTGAATGGATAACCAATCGGATAAGGCTTTCACCTCATTCCCCCTCCCCCATGGACCAGTCTAGAGTCTCTCTCCCTTACCCCTTTAGAATGAATTAACTGAGTTTGTCCTTTATGTAGAATGTGGACTGGTTCATAACCCCATTGCCCTTCTCCTTTGCCCATGCCTCCCACTCCCATTTTTCCAATAAGGGATGGGCTTCCTCCCAGCCTGGGAATATCTCCTGCCTTTCTGTGGGTTTTTGGTCTCTCTCTGTTTTTCCACTTTGTGTCTGTCTCTGTGTCTCCCCCCAGGCTGGTCCCCAAGGACAGGGGTAACTCATCTGGAGGTCCTTGTGTGAGCACCTGTTTGCTTCCTCTCCTTCCCCATGTCCTCAGGACCCTTAATGAGCTGGCCTGACACTTAAAAAAAAAAAGAATTCATAGCATGGCATCTTATTTTTAAGTCAATAGTGCTTTTGGTTTTTCTCTGTGTGCAGTCTTCTTCCACAGATGCAAATGGTGATCCATCTATAATTTATAATCTTAGAGAGCTTCTTTGGGTTCATAGAAGTTAAGTGGTTTGCTTGTGTTCACTTAGCTAGTAAATATCAGCCTGGGAATTTCAGTCCAGATCTTCCTAACTACTGTAGCTAGGTTATGCTGCCGGTACTTTATCCTTAAGAGATTTTAATCACCTCTCTACATGTTGCGTGTTGTGATAGTTACTTACTGTGGTAATCATTCATGCTTGGTCTGTAGATCTTCAGGGATCTCTATCCTGTCCTTTTAGAAAAGGTCTTCCTGCTTGCTAAGCTTGGTCTAGTTGGTTTGTATTAAAAATTTGTCATTTCTGCATAGAATGAGAACACAAACATTATGTACCTGATAACTGTCTTACGTGCTGTGGATACAAGGACAAAAATGGAAATGCAAAGAATAGCTGCTGCTTTAAGGCTGGACATAAGTCTAATTATTTAAGGACTACGTGATATGAAAGACACTAAAGGGCAAAGAATCTGGCTTTGTTTGAAAATGTGTTGAAATGTAGAAGTGAAGAGTGAGATACTGCTGACGCTTTTCAATTTATGTGGAGAAAATTAAAAGTAACTTAGTGTTCCCGTATATAACCATTTTGTAATAATGCTCTGGAGAGAGGAATAATCTACATCTTCTGAATATTCCTAGGAAAAATCTGCATGCCTGGATTGAACAAAATGCCATTCTTTTGCCCCTCTCATAACTACTCCCATGGGAGGAATTCCACTTTCATTATCACCTGTTATCCAGTTACTATAATCCTTTACTCTGTGTGTGTGTGTGTGTGTGTGTGTGTGTGTGTGTGTCTTGTTTTGTTTTGTTTTTTGGCTAGAAACTCAGGCAACAGGTACAGAAAGTGCTGAAGGTGGTGGTATGGGGTATTCCAGGATGAATACTCTCCCACCTCCCCAAGTCTTTACTTGGGGATCACACTGGTGATCTCTCTTCCCATTGCCACTTCATTCATTTTACAATAAGCTTCCTGTTTCAAAGACTTGTTAAGTTCTATTACACCTGTTAACACTCATACTCAATCATGCAGACACATCTTCCCCTTTTGTATTTGTACAGTTTATCACCTTGCCAAATCTTCCCTCCCTGCTTAGTCAAATCCTCAACTATAATGCAGAATATTGAAGTAAGCATTTTTTTTTTCAAAGTTCACATTCGATAGCCACCAAAGTGGAAACCTGGTACCATTTCCTGAGAGTTGTCTGTTCTTTGTGGTTAGCTGTGCTATACTGACTTTTTTTTCTCCCTTCTTACAGCAGGATGGAACTGAAAGAAGGAAACCAGATGACACAGGAGCCTGAGTGAGATTGACTGTCCTCTTTGAGACCAACACCATGGATTTGCGTCTCCCTTTGGTGCTTTAGATCCAACCCAAGGAACAAAGCAGCTCCTTGGGAGCCATGGCTTTCTTTGCTCCATGGAAGTTATCCTCTCAGAAACTAGGCTTTTTCTTGGTGACTTTTGGCTTCATTTGGGGTATGATGCTTCTGCATTTTACCATCCAGCAACGAACTCAACATGAAAGCAGCTCAATGCTTCGTGAACAAATATTGGACCTCAGCAAAAGGTACATCAAAGCTCTGGCAGAAGAAAATAGGAATGTGGTAGATGGGCCCTATGTTGGTGTGATGACAGCCTATGGTAAGTCTGAAATATGGTGTTTTTCTTAAAATAGCTACTGGTAGTGTTTTAAAAATTATGATCACAAACTCACAGTGCTGTATTAATTGAGTATTTAATTGTGTGTATCTCATCATCTGCATCTTTAGGAATATTCACTAAATTAGCTACTTATATTAGAGCTGATCCCTTCTGAAAACAAGGCTCCTGTCACTAACACTCTCAAATATTCACTCGCTTATTCATTGAAAATATTTGTAGGTAACTCTTGAATATCTGTGCGTGTAAGTTGTTTGAGAAATTTTTAATCCTAATTTTTTTTGCTTTTCCCACACAATATATTTTGAAATAATTTTCTTTCTCATTTCCCTAACCCATATAAACTAAGCCTAATTGGGATTGGGTCAGGGGAAAGTGAGCATAATGTATTCTAACATCAAACAGAAATGACATGCTTTGAGATTCTAGGTTAATGCTAATGATAAGATGATTGTATTTTGCATTTTTAAAATATTTGACAATCATGAGAGCTTACTAACAACTATAGAATATATTTGATTCTTCGGATAATAGTTACTCCTCTGTTAACTAAGTCTTTCTTGAGCACCAAGATTTTTAAGAGACTATCAGTAACCTCCTGTGTTAGATAATCTACACCATAATTCTTCTCATTGTTGAGGGTCTAGAGTTGATTAGATCATGTAAAAGGACAATGCTCTGGGCAAGGGAATGCTATTGAACACATATTTATTTGTTTATAAATTTTCATGCATATGGAATTGTGGTGCAACTTGTATGAGCTAATTTTAAGATTTGGGAGGGATGGCAAGGAAGAAAATGACCATTCTGTATTGTTTCTTGCTTAAGACTTTCATGCAAAATAATTTAAATGACATTTACTTCTCTATTCTATGCATTTTTCCAAGAAGAAAAACTAGCTTTATGGGAGTTTGTCTAAGTATTTCTTGAATACCAGCTAACTCATCAGCCTGACTCCTTTCAATCTCTCCCTTCAGAGCATGGCTGCTCAGTAAGCCATTTGTTACTAATATGCCTAAAATAAAACTCCCATCTTCCCATAAATTCCCATCTAACTCTTTATTTTGTGATCCTATTCAAAATAGACATGAGATACCATTTTGCAAGAATTTTCTGAAATCTAA
>JAQQSW010002834.1:0-14844 GCA_028646575.1 Pseudocheirus occidentalis
AAACAAGAAAACAAATAAAAACTAAATTAAAAAACAAAAAAACAAAAAAATCCCCCAAAAGATAGAGTGTTGGTCCTAGAGTCAGGAGTACCTGAGTTTAAATATGACCTTAATTACTATGTGACCTTGGGCAAGTCATTTAACACAGTTTGGCTCAGTTTCCTCATCTGTAAAATGAGTTGGAAAAAGAAATGGCAAAGTACTCCAGGACTTTTGCTAAGAAAACATCACATGGACTGATACAAACATTCTGGAGAGCAATCTGGAACTATGCCCAAAGGGCTATAAATAATTACATACCCTTTGACCCAGTAATACCACTTCTGGGTTTGTATCCGAAAGAGATCATAGAAGTAGAAGGGAGACCCATGTGTACAAAAATGTTTACTGCAGCTCTCTTTGTGGTGGCAAAAAACTGGAAATTAAGGGGATGCCCATCAATTGTGGAATGGCTAAAAAAGTTGTAGTATATGAATGTAATGGAATACTATTGTACTATAAGAAATGGGGAGGATACGGTCTTCATTTTCACCTGGAGAGGCTTATACAAAGTGATGCTAAGTGAGAAGATCAGAACCAGGAAAAATGTGTACACAATGACAGACACAGCGTATGTGTGACGACCAACCTTGATAAACTTGACTCTTTGCAATAATGCACGGTTATAAGAGATATCTACATTCAGAGAAAGATCTAGAAAGACCAGAGTTTAAATGGAGACTGAAGCAATCTACATGCTATCGTTTTTTTCCATTCTGATTTTCTTTCTTTTTTCCCATTGTTCACTCCATTGGTTACAACCCTTCTATACAACTAGACGAATGTCTAGTGTGAAAGTATTTGCAGATCCACTACTTGATTGAATGCCACCACTGGGGGGAGTGGGAGGAGGGAAGAGGGAGGGGAGAAAAGTTGAAACTCAAGCAACTGTGGAACTGAATCATGTAAACTAAAAGTAAATATATCAATTAAAAAAAACATCACATGGGATCATGAAGTCATATACAAATAAATCAATAAAGCAACAATTAATTTTATGTTTTATAATAACAATAGTAATTTACTGTTGGGGGGGGAAGTTGCAAAGACACTTTAAGGTATGATTATCTGTGAGGTCAAGACTGTTTCCAGGCATGATCATTAACACCTTATTACCCCTGCTAACTGCATGTTGTAAAATTCTAAAGTATTGAAACTTAAGAATGTAGGACTGAGAAAGGAGTGATTTTACAAGTTTACTATAAAAAAGGAGTGAGTGAAATGATTCAGTTATTACTCACATAATATTATAGGGTCTTTGAATCTGAGCTCTATTGTTGCTAAGTGAACTCTGAATCAACTATCATGTATTTACTGTATGCGTAATTTAAAGTACCCTAGAATAGGGCTATTTCTAATTTTTAAATGAAGGATAAATGAAATGTCACTCTTAGGGAGACATGAAAAAAATTCAAAATTCAAGCTCTAAGCTATGATTAATGAAATTTTGCTATTGAGAAAAAATTTTCTTGGGACTATAATATTATTTTGAGTTTTGATAATAGGGATGGTTGTCTAAATTATCATAAAGTCAATGGTCCACCATTCAAGGAGAAAACTGCATGTGTTAAATCTGAGACTGCTTATGGTGGATATCTATCGCTAGGAAAAATTAAGGGGATGACCTTGGTGCAGCCTAAGGTATGATCCACTTGGCTCAGTTTCCTCCTGGTATCATTTCCCTCTGAACAGGACATTTTCCCACCTGGTTAAATCTAAACCTGGTCTTGGTACCTAGTGGAAGATCTGAAACTTTATTATTATGTCCAAACTCAGAATTAATGAGAAAAAATCTTGCAGTTACAATCTGTATTTATGGTCAAATTACAGTATAGGAATGATATGCTCCTAAGGGGGACACTAGACAAAGTAATAAGACAAATATGTAATATAAAAGTTTTCTAATTAAATGGAGTAATAATTTTGAGAAAGCAACAGAATCAAACTTTTTTCTCTGGAAACTGTGGTATGTGTGTGTGCATGTGTAACATGTATATATATATATATATATTTTTTTTTTCTGGTTCTTGGAGAGGTTGGTTAGATTATTAACTTACAAATGTTTCTAATGGAAAATTCAAGCTCTGAGTATATTAAGTTCTCAAAACTGTGTTAAATATTTTACATATAATATCGCATTGATAATTTTAAAGAAAGCAAAATCATTTCCCTATTTTGAAGTATCTATTTTAATAGGCAGAAGGGCTCCTTTTCCAAATCAGGTTCGTATGAATTTTTAAAAGGTTCTTCCTTCAACCTGTTGATGGCATTATCCATATCAGGTACAAGGTTTAGATAAAGAAGGAAAGAGCAAGTGGCAGGTAAAAACTGAAATTCTCTGAAGTTTCAGGTGAATTATGGGTTCCTAATTTGTTGTTTTTCTTATAGCTCTGTTTTCAGTAAGATCAAAACCATAAGGTTTAAGGTGGTTTCACCATATAAACTAGTTACTGGAAAACCAGATTTAAGAGATTGTATGGTATTGTCTTGTTACTGACAGATTTTATTTTGGAGGGGGGAAGGCAAGGCAATTAAGGTTAAGCGACTTGCTCAAAGTCACACAGCTAGTTCAGTGTTGTGTCTTAAGTCACATTTGAACTCAGGTCCTCCTGACTCCAGGGCTGGTGCTCTATTCACTGCATCACCTAGCGGCCCCTACTGGCAGATTTTAATAGAATTATCTAGGAATTTCTACAAGCGATTTGGAACCAAAGAAGCAGAGATCCCTTCAGAGCTGTCCTGAAAATGAGGACTATTCTAGAATGTTAAGGAGAAGATATTTTCAGGACCAGATAATGTGATGGGATGTCTGGGACACAAGACAAAATGTGCTGAGTAAATGGACATAAGGAGTGGGTAACTAGGATTTAAGAAGATTTGATGCTATTTATTATAAATGATCATCACTGTATTGCTTCGGCCTTTTGTTTCATAGTATTTAGTTCATGGTTGGTTGGGACACCTAGGTGGCACAGAGTACAAAGTACTGGATTTGGAATCAGGAAGACTCATTTCCATGTGTTCAAATATGATTTCAACCACTTATGAGCTTTGTGATCCTGGACAAGTCTTTGCCTCAGTTCCCCATCTGTAACATGAGCTGGAGAAGGAAATGGCAAACCATTCCAATGTCTACTGGAATTGGCTCTATGAATGATCGTTGTATTTCTAGACTGGGCAAAATAGGGAGACTCGGTATCCAAAAAAAAGATTCTTCACCTTTTTTTTTTTTTTGTCATGGATCCTTTTGACAATCTAATGAAGCCAAATGGATTTCTCAGAAAGCTACTTTTAAATGTATACAATGAAATATGGGATTGCAAAAGAAACCAATTATGTTGAAATGATCAAAATACACTAAAATCTGGTTCATAAATCTCATTTTAAGAACACTTGAAGAAATGTGACAGTATGATTTGTGCAAAGGGAAAAATGAGAGCTTGAGACCCAGATTCTGATCCTAGCTTTACCAATGATGAGCTGTTTGATCTCAGAGAAATCACTTAAATTCTCTGAACTTTCATTTTATTCATTTAAAGTGTAGGTACTGGGATAGATGGCTTCTAAGATCCCATTTAGTTCCAAAATTCTATTACCCTATGAATAGAAAGAAAAGGCAAAAAGAGAGCCAAATGAGATGACAGAGAACAGAAATGGTCTGCCTTGTCAGGGAGGGATGAATATTGGTCCCAGACCCTCATCATATGATAGACGCTTTTGTTTTCCAGTCTTTAATGTCTATTGCTATCACATCAATGCCCTGCCTATTATATAATAGAAATGAAAGAGAAAATAAAAACAGAGAAAAAGAAAATCTCTTTAGGGAGTCAGGGAGATGGAGAGAATGTTATGGAGTTTGTCTGACATACCCAATATACCCATGTGACCATTAAAGTAATATTCACACGCTCCTACTAAAATAATTTCCTCATCTGTAAAATGGAGACCATTAAACCATTCCCAACTACTGCTTCGTGGAAGGTGGATAGATAAAACAAAATAATACCACTGAAAATGCTTTGAGGGAAAAGTTTAAAACATTATAATATTCAAGGTATGATTGTTGCTAATTTATAATCATTCAGAATCTCTGCTTTTTAAGAGTGAGGTTTGGTGAAAATGGTCCAGTAGTATTTCTATACTTTTTTTACAACTTCACTTCCTTGGAGTTCTTGAACCTTTATTTCCCTGGAATTGAAGTCTCAATAGCAAGTTAAGAAGCATTTCTTTAAAATAATGCTCCCTCTCTACCCACCCCCATCCCAGATAACTACTGACTGGTCTTGTTCATTTGATAGCAATCATGTCTGAATATTAAAATGATGGAGACTGAGAAAGGTCACCGAATATTACATTTTGCAATCTAAGCCATAGGAGCCCTATTCCCAATGCCGAGGCCTCTTGTATTCAGGTGATTATGTATTTAGAAGTCTGAACTGATGGGTATTAATTTTTTTTACTTTGCTAGTGTAACATGAATATGAATATCCACCTACAGAGCTTTGATCTGAAGAAGAGATAGAGAAACAATGAAAAGAAGTAGCCTTCTTTTTTTAAGAACAGCGGCCCCTATTGGAGTGGCTGCCAGGAGAGAGTTTTATGAAAAGGAAAGAAAGAAGTTTAATGTGCATTGAAGTAAATAAATTTCAAAGGAGATTTCATTTTACAAAAGTCTATTGTCCAAAGTCCTAACATTGCCTTGAGTAAATGGGAAGGGGAAGATTTGCTCCAGAATATATAGTTAAGGTTTGCTTGGAGAAAGACATCATCTAATATATTGATGAGATACTGGTGTACATGAAGGGCAGGACCATATTATAGTAACCAGTCATCCCCACAGAAGGGCAGATAGGTGGTGAAGAGGATGGAACATCAGCCCTGGAGTCAGGGGAACCTGAGTTCAAATCTGATCTCAGATACTTAATAGCTGTGTGACCCTGGCCAAGTCATTTAACCCTGTTTGCCTTAGTTCTTCATCTATAAAATGTGCTGGAGAAGGAGATGGCAAACCACTCCAGCATCTTTGCCAAAAAAAACCCCAAATCAGGTCACAGAGAGTCAGACATGACTGAAACAACTCAAAAACAACAATTTCCATAGAAACTCTAGCAAGAATAATAGAGATTAGTGGACTACAAATTCAGTTGCACAGTGTGGTAAATAAGAAAACTAATAAAATCTTAGGCTGAACTGAAAGTCCAGAACTAGGGAGGAGATGGTCATACTGCACTCTGCATTATTCAGACATCTGAAGCATTGTGTTCATTCCTGAGCACCAAGTATTAGGAAAGATATTAATCTGGACAGTGTCTAGAGGAAAACCAACTTAGGAGTTCATGAGATTTGAAGACCAGATAAAACTAAAATGGAGTGTTTAGCCTGGGGAATGAGAAGACTTAGTGGGGAGGAAGAAGGCCAGACAACTCTCTTGAATCATGTTGTGTGAGAGTTAAGAAAGATGAGAATTGCTTTTCTTGGTTCCTAAGGATAGTACTAAGTACAATGAGTGGAAGGTACCATGAGGCAAATTTAAGATTTTGATAAGGAATTTTTTTTCAACAATTAAAGCTCTCTAAAAGGACATTTTACTTTTGTTTTTTAAAGGTAGTGAGTTTCCTATAACTCGATATATTTAAGCAGGACCTAAATGACCACTTGAAAAAAATAACATGGAGAAAATTCTTGTCCAAGTGTGGGTTACACTGGATGGCCTCTGAGGTTCCTTCTGCTTCTGAGATTCTTTGAAACTATGAGCCTCTGTGGCCAAATCTACTAAGTAATCAACTTTGGGGTGTTTCATTTATGAGGGTAGAATAATTCTATCAACTAGCCTAATTATAAACACAAACCCATTCATATAAAAACATCCAGTGGCTCTGACTACACAGGAACCTGACCAGGCTGAAAAATACCTTGTCATGTCATTTTGTTCCTGTATGAATGGGCCTCACGGACTAGTTGGAGCATAAGTTACTATTGAAACACTTCTGGCATTTTATGGACACAACTAACAGGTTATTTTGATGGAAAGCTGCCACTAGAAATAATTTGTTAGAGGGTTTTGTTCTTTGGATGAGAGAGTTTGCTAAATAGTTACCAGAAACCAAGGGAGATCCTTCTTTTCCCCCTCTGTTCCCACGCCCTGCCCTACTCCTTTCCAGTGAAATTCATTCTCTTCCAGGTTTGTGTGATTTTGTTGAGGTAGCTAATATTCTTTAATGGAAAGGCTGCTTTCAAAAGATGGAGTATGTATTCAAATTTTTAAAGGATGTAAAAATATGAGGCTGCTCTAAGATTTTAAAGATATTTTTTTCTTTATTTCCTTTTCAATATATTGCTGTGGTGGTTGTTGAGTTATTTTATTCATGTTGGGCTCTTTATGATCCCTTTTTAGGGTTTTCTTGGTAAAGATACTGGAATGTTTTGCTATTTCCTTCTCTAGCACATTTTACAGTTGAGGAACTGAAGTAAAAAGGGGTAAATGACTGGCCCAGGGTCACACAGCCAATAAGTGTCTGAAACTGGATTTGAACTCAGGTAGAGAAGTCGGGATTCCAAGCCTGAGCCATCTAGCTCAAAGCACTAATTAGGACTTTGGACATAATATACTGCCACAATATATTACTAAAGACAAATTCATGTAAAATTATTTAACAAATATATATTGAATATCTACTATGCTTAAGTTGCTCACTAAGCTAGGCCATGTATCATTGTTTGTGGTAAAAATAAATGCATCCATTGTCTTACTTTTCAAGGGGAGTAAAATCTAGTTGAGAAGGCAAGGTGCAAATGCATGAACAAATCAGTAAGTAGTAAATGTTTCACTGTAATATAGTAACTCCTGGAGGGCAGGGATTTTTTTGTCTTTCTCTTACCGTACCTGGCACAGAGTATAAGCTAAAGCAATACATGACATATTGGCTTAGGTACCAAAGGAAAATATATCCTTCTTGGTTATTCATCTCTAGGTTTTTGAGCTTGATATAAGACAATTCTTTAATTATTTCAAAGATGAAGGAACAAGAGCATTTTTTTTAAACAGGCAACTACACATCTTTCCATTTTCCTCTTATTTCTTTCAGTCATTTTTCACCTCAAGATTAATGAAAAGCATTTTTAAAAAGGCTAATTATGAACACTAGTCGTAGTGAATCATAGCACAGTCATCCAGAGAAACACAATTTGGTGCTACATCATCAAAGGCAACACTTTCAGGAGAACAAAATAAAAGTATTAGAAGCTAGACTATATTTCAGTTCTGTCATACCCACTATATTCTACCCATGTTTTGGGGTTCACTAGAGAAATGATGTCAAACTCAATTCATATTATGACTTAGAAAACCATATATTAACATTCTCAATGCTATATAGCATTTTTATTCAAAAACATATTTCCCAATTACATTTTAATTTGGTTTTGCCCACTAGAGAGTACTTTTCTTTCTCTTTCTTTCTTCCTTCCTTCCTTCCTTTCTTCCTTTGTCTTTTGGAGGGGGAAGGTAGCACAATTGGGGTTGAGGGACTTAAAGTCAAACAGCTAGTAAGTGTTAAGTGTTCGAGGTCGCATTTGAACTCAGATCCTTCTGACTCCAAGGCTGGTGCTCTATTCACTGCGCCATCTAGCAGTCCCTTAGAGAATGTTTCTGGCAGTGTGTTTGACATGTCTGTTCTACAGCAAAAGGCTATATATGTATAAAATTATTTATAGCAGCTCTTTTTTGTAGTGGCAAAAAAACCTAGAAACTAACATGGTCACTATCAATCAGAATAAATTATGGTGGGTTAATGTAATTGAAATAATATTGTTCCACACAAAATGATGAAAGCAATGGTTTCAGAAAAATCTAGGATGATTTCTATCAACTGATGAAGAGCATAATATGTAAAATCAAGGAAACAAATTATGCAAGTGTAACATTAACACTGTAAAGACAATTTTGAAAGATACAGGAACCTTAATCGATGTGGTAACCAATGTGATTCCAGGGAATGGATAATGAATCATCCTATCAACTTTTAACAGAAAAGTAATGGGTTCAAGATGCAGAATGAAACACATGGACACAATTGACGTAAGAACTTAATCAATACCTTTGCCAATTTGTTACAAATTTTTCTTTTTTCAGTTGGAGGTGGTGGGTGTGAGAGAAAATAAAGTCTTGTTAAATTGCAAAAAAAATTAAATGTGAGGCAGGGAGACCAGAGACTTGCTATGGTCTAGGAGCAGATGAGATCTTCTCTGCCTTCTTTTTTATTTTATTTTTAAATTTCAGAATCTTATGCTTTTCTTCCAGAAGCTAGGGCTTAAGGCAATGAGGAACACTGGCTTCTTCTCTAAATGGCCTTTTGTGGTGTGGAATTTTTCTTCAGACATTATCCTGGAGCCCGTGCTTGCATTGATTAAAGAAGAATGAAGAGCATGAAGGATGCCCTCTCCTCCTGATTTTGTGGTTCCACTGTGAGCATGGACAGTCAGCATAGAGACTGACAAATAAACACATGGATATTACTCACCATCTATTGAACAACCCACATCGTGCAAGAAGAATCACGACTACCAGGGACAAAGTCAAGAGGCTGACTTTGCCTCAGAGGGACAATGAAAGATGATTTTTTTAAAATGCTGTTCACCAGTTGCCAGGTGTTCATTGAGCCTCCGTACCAACCTCACTGAACACTTAAGTATTGTCGTTGCTACTTGTCTTTCATTCTCAAATGTAGAGTGCATGGCTTTAAGCTCTATTTGGCCAGACAAGACTATTCATATCAAAATGCAGCCAACACTCCCCAGAACCTTTTTCTCTTTTGTTTTTGTTATTCACATAGCACATTTTGACATATTTGTTTAGTCATTCCACGTATTTATGCATTGCAGGAAGAGTGATAGAGAGACAGCTGAGACTGGGATCAGGAAGACTTGAGTTCAAAGATGGCTGTAGTCTAGCCATGTGACCTTGGGCAAGTCACTTAACCTTTGTTTCTTCAGCTGTAATATAGGAATAAAAACAGCACCTGCCTTACAAGGTTGTTGTGAGAATGAAATGAGATATTATTTGTAAAGCGCTTAGCACAGTGCCCAGCACTATGTAAATGCTTACTCTTTTCCCTTTTCTTTCATTCTACCAAGATGGCAAGCTCCTTGAAGACTGACATTGGCATGTCCAAAGTGACAAGTACTTAGCAAGCCACAGAAAAGATCCCCTATATAGGTATTTGGTGAGTTAAAATTAACCGGGAAGAAAGGGAAGCTTTTGACCTTCAGCATGATGGCGCTCAGGGTAACCTCCCTGTTCAGGTCCTCAGAGTCCAGTAGTCCAGTAGTCCAGCCCCTCCATTTTACAGATGAGGAACTGGAAGTTGAGGGAGTTTAAATGTCTTATCTAAGGTTACATGTTTAAAGTGTCAGGATTTGAACCCCGGTCCCCTGACTCCAGAGACACTGCGCTTTCTACTACAGCACACTGTCTCTCACAGGAAAGCAACAAGGAAAAAAATGCAGTAATAATGTGGGCACCCTGGTGGTGACTTTGCCAACTGGCCCATGCCCGATGAACAGGAGTCATAAGTTTTATGACCAGCAAACACTGACAAATCAGATGCTCGAATAATATCAAAAATGAAAGAGATGTATGATTGCTGTTCTGTTTACAGCTAACTGAAGTCTGAAAGAGCTCCATATGCAAGGAATGGGAAGATGCAAGAAAGTTGGAAGTTTGGGTTCTGGTCCATGCAAATGTCACCATACATGTGTCCCAAAACATTAAAGTATGACCCCGAGATGTCATTTTAGCAGCACCTGGGTCGCCTGAAGGGAACATTTCTTCAAAGGCTGAATTGTCCATAGTGTGATTTACAATAAATCAAATCATTGATCTTCCTTCTCTGGGTCCCTACCTATTCACCAGTGACTTCAATTAGCCCTGTGAGCAGAATGACAGTAGCCAAATAGAGCCATTAGTTATGATCAGATGTTATCACATGCCAGGAGGGGGAAAAAAAGAAGGTGGTTATTGGCACAGGGCTTTCCTAACCCCCTATCGAGAATGTCTGTGACTGGCATTTGCATAGTCTTAGAAGTATAAAACTTCTCACATCTTGCATGCAATTATGCAAGTATAAATTCATGCAAATATTCTGCATGAAACTGGGACACTCAGATTTCTTTCTGTGACTAAATGACCAGGTCAAATGAAGGGAAATAAAATGTAATATAAGAAAATAACAAGAGTTCTGGACTCCTGCTCAAAAGATTTGAGTAATAGTACTTACTCTACCTCTGTTTGTTTTGTGACCCTAGGTAAGGCGAGGTCTCTGAACCCCTGCAACTTCATCTACAAAATAGGAATAATAATACTTGTACTACCCACTTTACTTTGAAAATAGAGTATGAGAAAATGTATGTGAAATTACTTGGTAAGTCTTAGAATGCTATATAACTATAATGCTATATAAATTCAAACTACTGTAAATAACTTAATTTCAACAAGGTTTTTAAAAGTATGAGCCAGATGACAAATTAATACAAATATAATATACAAAATGGCGTAAATGAAATTTTTAGAGAAACCAAACTACATATAGTATATAAAAATACTATATATTCTATAGTGTATTTTTGCTGGAATTATGGGATATTGGGGGAATAGCATTTTTAAATTAATTAAATAATTGTCATAATTCTCTATATTATTTTTTTCTAGGTACACAAAACCAAAATAAAGATGTTTTCCCACTTGGCCCTTCAACTTGTGATTTATCCTTATCTTCTTTCATTCTGTAACATGAACTTGATAGAAAGATAAGAAGAAAAGGAAAACTTTTATTAATAACACATGAATACCTACTACCATCTAAAAATCTTTGATACTATTAAGCACACTTTTCTAAAATATATATTTTGAACCAATATTACTTGCCTTCTCAATGGTGGGGAGTGAAGGAGAGAATTTGGAACTCAAAATTTAAAAAAAAGAATTAAATTGTTAAAACTGTTTTTACACGTAATTGGGGACAACAAAACATTAAATCATAAACAATAAAATATATCTTGTGGTTACAAAAATTCGCTCTGCTAAACTATGCTAAATGAAGTTTTAGCTACCAAACTGACAAAGGGCCTTATTCACACCTAGTTTGCGTTCTTGATTGATTGATGGATTCAAGGAAGGTATCTGAGAATTATTCACACATATTTTATGCCATTCATAGATACATGTATTATTATAATAATATTTCATATAGAATATATGGTATTTATATAGTACGTAAAGTATTTTAATAATAATAATAATAATACATATAACTCAGAAGTTTTCACCCGATAAGAGTGTCAAGGAATCCAGTATCTCCTTAGTTGTATTATTTGGGGTTGGCGATGTGGGTACCATCCCATAAACATACACATGTGTGTGTTGTCTCTCCAAATTGAATATAAAATCCTTGAGGGCAGGAGTTATTATTTTTTTCTTTTTTACTTTTGTCTATGCCCCCAGTACCTATCACAGTGCCTAACACAAAGTTGGTGCTCGATAACTGCTTGCTGATGGGTTGAATAGAGTCCAACTAAATATCAAAGAAGAAAGAGGCATCATCATCTATTCTACTTTTCTTCATAGCATTTTAAACAATATCCTTCTTGTTTTAAGGCATGAATGAAGTAGCTAGAACTACATATCAATAGCAAATTCAATTTCTGAGAGAAATGCACAAGTTCCAAGAAAGATAAAATAACTCCCCCTATCACTAGGGACCACTTGGTTGTGACTGAGTAGAGGGAATTAGAATTCAGGTATATGCTGGACTAGACAGCCTCTTACAATGATAAGATTCTGTTATTCTCTGATTAGAAATTAGGTACCAAGTGTCATCGGTGGACAATTCCTAGTGGTGCCCTCCAACTCTTTGTTTCTCTCCCCTTCATGTGCTCTTCTCTTTCTCTGCCATCATTTTTTCCCTCTGTGTTTTTCCCCTCTCTCCTTTAATCTTCCACAGCTACTGACAAGCACGCTGGGAATTGCTTACCTCCTCTGGTGAAGTGTAGTCTTAAATGTGCTGTCTCAAAAATGTGCTGTCTTTAAAAAATCTGGGATTTTACAAAGATAGTCCAGAATTCTCAGGCAGCCAGGTAGCACCATGGATAAAGTGCTGGCCTTGGAATCAGGAGAATCTGAGTTCAAATGTGATCTTAGAAACTTACTATCAATGTGACCCTGGGCAAATTATTTAACCTTGTTTGCCTCTATTCCTTATTTGTGAAATGAGCTAGAGAAGGAAATGACAAACCACTCCAGCATTTTGCCAAGAAAGCCCCAAATGGGGTCAGGAAGAGTTGGATATGACTGAAAAACAACTGAACAACCACCAAAATAATCCTGCATGTCTTCTTTGATGTATATTTCTCTTCTGGAGTTGGGAAGACATTTTAATAATCTGTATTATATGACATTCTAAAAATGGATTAAAATATATTTTATACACAATGCCACTGCACTTAGCCATGGTGAGATCTTATGATTTGGTTGTATGGGTACTTCCTCTAGTGGTACAAATGCATGCCATCTCATCCTTTAAAACATCTTTTTCATATCCTCTTATGAATGCTCTATAGGGTATGTAACCCCATGTGCTTGTGGTCTCTCAATGCCAAGTAGATACCATTGGAGTGTGGAAGTTGCTCACTGCTAATTCCTCACTTTCTCTCAATGACTGATTCACTCTTTTTATACTATATACTCACTATGAGATCCTTTACACTGTTTATCTTAATTTATTCATTTTTAAAAATTATTTTGCTTTTTGGAGAGCAATTGGGGTTAAGTGACTTGCCTAAGGTCACAGGTTAGTTTTTGTGTTAAGTGTCTGAGGCCAGATTTGAACTCAGGTCCACCTGACACCAGGGCCGGTGCTCTGTTTACTGTGCCACCTAGCCACCCCATCTTAATTTATTCTTGCCTGGCAATATGCTCCCATCCCTGCTACTATGTCTTTCAAGAAATTCTGAGGATTCTAACACATTCATATTGGAAGAGAACCTTTAAAAGTACTAAGTGACTTAAACATTTTTAAAGTAGTGAACAAACAATAGATACAATGGGATCCTGGTTTTTTTTGCACTGTTCAGTCAACCATGACAAAAGATATGAAGATACGCTCTTTCTTTGTGAAAGCTTTTCTAATCTCTTTTCATGCCTTTTAAACACTGCCCTTGATATATATATATATATATATATATATATATATATATATATATAATTTTCATAAAAGCTTTGTTGAGATAAACAAGTATGTAATATAACAATAATGACTTGTTTTAACTCTGCAAAATATTTTTCTCCTAACAAGCCTATGAAGTTGGCAGGGCAAGTATTATTATCTTCGTTTTACAGGCAGGAAAACTGAGGATCTTAAAGGCTAAGAGACTTGCCCATAATCTCATACCTAACAAACAGGTAAAGTGGTATTCAAATCTAGATCTCCTGATTTCAAGTCTAATACTTTCTTTGAAGAAAGAAGCATCATCATCTGTTCCACTTTTCTTCATAGCACTTCAAACAATATCCTTCCTGTTTTAAGGTAAGAATGAAGTATCCAGAATTACATATCTATAGCAAATTAAATTTCTAAGAAAAATTCACAGGTTCCAAGAAAGACAAAATAACCCCCAGTGGCTAGGAACCACTTGGTTGTGATAGAGGAGAGGGAATTTGAGTCCAGGTATATGCTGGACTGGACAACCTCTGATGTCCCTGGCAATGGTAAGATTCTGTTATTCTCTGATTAGGAATTAGGTATATAACCTGTTCCCTATTGACTCTCATATAGCAAATAATGCCTGCTTGGATCTTTAATAATTTCCTTCCCCCCAACAAAAGTAGCAAGATTAGAATAAAAATCAACTCAGTAAAATTTCTAAAACACAACTTAAGACTAGGAAATTGTAATATTACATTTGCAATAATACCTTCAGCTTTTGTTTATTTTCTTCCTGAAAGAGACATGTCTTTCTCCAATGTGCATCTCTCTAGGTCAGGGTTTGCTTTCAGAAAATGTCCAAAAGCAAGTGACTCACAGACATTTATGTACTCAATAAGCTCCTGAGCTATGCTCCTCTTACCAGATTTCCTCAACTCCAATCTGGGCCAAGGAGTTTACGTCAGGAAATAGGAGCAAAAATCATACTGAGAGCTTGTGGAAGTGAGAAATCCCACTTTTACATGGCTGTCTATCAGTCAACATTGCTGAAATGTAAAAACATAAGGAACCTTTATTTATTAATTTATTTATGCACATATTTTTTGTTTGTTTATGCCTAGAATAAATACCATGAATCATATCTTCAATTCAGCTAGGATGGTAGGGACTGACAATGTTGTCTCTAGGTCAAAGGAAAGAGGGCAGGTCAAGGCAGAGCCAATGTAGAGAGGAATTGATATGTTAAGCAGTCAGAGACAGGTAGATATCAACTCAAGAGTTTCCTATTTTATTTGCTAACTAGGTACTAAGCTCAGTCGTTTCTATATTGTTAAAATTAGATGATTTGGACAAAGTCTAGTCATATCATCCTAGTTAAAACTGATGAAGAATCAGACTTTGCTGCTCTTTTAAAGTGTGGCCTTTTTGCATTGGTTTTTCTTTTAATTTATTTTATTGACTTGTTTGTTTACTTTTAGTTTACAAGATTCAGTTCCAGAGTCACTTGAGTTTCAGATTTTTCTCCCCTTCCTCCCCACCTACCACCCCCGCCATGGTGGCATACAATCATGTATAGAATCTGCAAACACTTTCACATTGTACAATAGTC
>JAQQSW010002835.1:0-14844 GCA_028646575.1 Pseudocheirus occidentalis
ACCATTAACTTTAGTTTCTAAATAAAGTTCTTAGAAAACCACACAAACTTTCCACCCCTTGATTTCCAACAAACCTCAGTTTAGTCCAAGGGGAGGCCTTTTCTTCATTTTGACTCTGGGTGGTCTCTCTCTGATTCCCTGGATCCTCTTCCCTGGTCCCAGCCCCCTCCTGAATCTGCCAGACAGACAATTACCTAGATTCAGGAGCTGAAAGCTGCCAGGCTCTTGTCCAGTCCTCAGAGATGAACAGCTCCCAGGTCCTTGTCTAGTACTCAGGGCAATCCCCGGCACACACTGAAGTTCACAGGGTTCAGCACACCTCAAACCCTTTAGGACCTCTCTTGTCTGGAACTCAAGGATCAGCCAGACCACAAGCAAAGTCCTATCCTGTTCATGTCTTCAGTCAGCTTTCAGAGACTGGGAGAGGAACACTCTCTCTCTCTCCCTCTCAGCTGACTTCAGTCTCCACGTATCCTCCTTCACTGAGGAGCCAACTCCAAAATCTGTTTTGTGTCTCTAAAATTTTTCCTTATATACAGCACTGGCCCCCTGTCTCAGCCAATAACCTTCTCCCAAGTCAATAGGGGAGTGTCTCAGCCAATAGCCTTCTCCCAAGTCAACAGGGGAGTGTCTCAGCCAATAGCCTTCCCCCAAGTCAACAGGGGAATTCACACCTTTTCACCAATGGAGGAGTTCTATACTTAGCCCTAACTTACTTGGTGCTACTTAGACCTAAGTATCTGATCTACTTAGCCCTAAGTATCTGATCTACTTAGCCCTAAATATCTAATAAATTGATTACTATTACAGGATAGTGGTACTACCTAAATTAACTTACATAGTTCTAGGCCACTCAAATAACAAAGGGCCTCTTTTATAGATCTGGGCAAAATCAAAACAAAGCTCTTTGTCAGAAACAAAGTATCTAGGTTCTTCAGAGAAAAGATAATAAAATACAGGAATTATGGAGAGCAATATCATCAAATTTCAAGCAAAATTGTAAAGTATTAATTATCAATATTATATGGTAGAAAAATAGATCAGTGGGATGGACTAGACACAGCAGATCCAGTAGAAATAAGCCTTGTACCTCTAACTTTTATAAAAAGCCAAGGGCACAAATTCCTGAGGGAAGGATGCCCATTTACACAGGAATTGCCAGGGAACCTAGAAAGCAATTTTGCAGAGATTAAGCATAGATAAAAATCTTACAGTGTATTGTGAAATAATACCCAAGTAGATGTGCAACCTAAATTTTAAGTGACATAATAAAAATACAGATAGGAAAATGGATAAAGGTATTATTTTGCAACTCTGGTTGATAGGGGAGATTCTTAACCAAATGAAAGATAAAGGTTATTATAAAAGAGAAACAATTACAATAATCTTGAGTTGATAAAATGAAAAAGGAGTTGCAAAAATGCATATAGAAATAAGAAGAGAATTGTGGATAGAGGGGAAACATTAATTATTAGAAAATCAATTTTAAGTAAAAATCAGTTATAAGTAAATCATTAATTATAAGTTTAAAAAATCCATGTTAGGTAAGAAATTGACTTGTGTAGAAGTCCAAGAATGATCAAAGAACACATGTCAATAGTGTTTAAAAAAAGTGGAAAATGTCCACAGTTGTATGCAAAGTTGTGCTAAATTACTAAGAATAAGTAAGAAAACGGAAATAGCCCCAAGGTGTTATCCCACCCATCAGATGGATGCAATGACAAAAACATGGAGAGTCAGTGTTGGAGTGCTTATGGAAACATTGGTTAACTAATAATTGGTGCAGCTGGGAAGTAGATGAACCCTTTGTAAAAGAGTTTGGGATTCTGTAAGAAAGCCCATTAAAGTTTATATTTTTGTCCGTTTGATCCCCCTGCTGAATCTCTCGTAACTCTGGTGTCTTCTACCTATTGGATATTTCCAGTTTATCACGTCTATGACTTATTTTCACACAGTTTTTGCCTATTGTCTCTCCCATTGGATTGTGAGCACCTTGAAGGCAGCGAACATCTTTTGTCTTTCTTGGCATCCCCAGTCTTTAGCACTGTCCCGGGTACAGACACATAAGAAATGTTTCTGTACTGACTCCCTAGGCCTGTACCCCAGGAAATCAAAGGCAGAAAGTTCTCAGACAGTCTAAAATATCCATAGCAACACTGTGTGTGTATATGCATATATATATGTATGTATGTGTGTCTATATATGTATGTGTGTACACATGTGTGTGAATGTGTACTTATGTGTATATGTGTGTGTATGTGTGTGTATATAATTAGAGCATAACTGAGCTAATGATATGTGCAAAGAAAGCCATAATGAGGATGAAAACATAGTTATGGGACAGCTAACCTCAGGTTAGAAATGATAGCCAGGCTTAGTCAGAGAGAACTGACCTCCCTCCTCCTGCCAGGAGCTGGAGAAGGACCAAGTTTAGAACACTGCACACTCTGTCGAAGTCCCTTTATCCATCAATTGTGTTTAACTGGTTTTCTTTGTTTCAAGAAAGGGTTCAAAGTAAGGACTATATCAGGAAAAGTTGTGTTACAAGAGAACAGCAAGTTAAATAAAAATATCCAACCCAAAATCCCTGGGAAGGAAGACTCACACTTCGCCCAGGCCTGGCACCAAGCTGCTCAGACATGAAAGTAGCAATTCGGGTGCCAGAAATCAAACAAACTTATGCATCATGAAATTATGTGATGTCAGAGGTGGGAGGGTCTTAGAACAGGGAATGTCTAAGGGGGAGCTTAGAAGAGGAGATGACGTATCTGGGAGAGGCCTGAGAATAAAGAATGGAAGAGCTGGAAGGGGGCTTACAACAGGGAACTGAAGAGCTTGGAGGGGACCTTAGCATACACAAGGCTAGGGAAAGTAGATTTCTTAGAATGTAGAATGTCAGAGCTAGTAGAAACCTTAGAACAGAAAAGCAGAGAAGATCAGATCTGGAAGAAAGCTTAGAATGGACAGATTAGAATTGACATTGGAGGTCCTCTAGTCCAGGCACCTCATCTTTAAGAGAATGAGGCTCATATGATGAGTAGAAGAGAAGGGCTTTGCCTAAGGTCACAGGGCAAGTGACAGAGTGAGGATCCTGGCTAAAATACCAGGTCATGTGATGTGTGGTAACAAGAACCAAGTGGCTCTCGCAGTTCCACAAAGAAGATGGAGCTCATATGGTGCAATGACTGGAGGCTTCTCTGCTGCCTCCACAGCTCAAATTAGAGCTCAGTCCTTTGTCCTTCACCTACTAGGCTGAACATCAGCTGTGGGAGCTGCCTCTAGGAAGCCAGTCATTGAGCCTGGGACAGAAACCACTTGGATTTAAGAGCAGGCCCCAAGGGCCCCTCTTCAAATCTCTTTTCCCTAGAAGCAGCTAAGACACAGAGTCCTGCAAGGTCATTGTTTCTTACCTGAGAAGTCCTGCAAAGCCACCCAAGTGTTAAAAAGAAACTCACCTTTTTAACACCAAGTGTTAAAATGAAACTCACCTTAACTGACCTCTGCTGCCTGCCTGTAGTCAAGCTAATGGCTTTCATAGTGAGGGGTTTTTAAGGAATAGTTTCTCTGATAAAAAATAGAATCAAATAAATGGGATGGAATGCAACAAGGCACCACATGGTCTAATCACAGAAACCTAGACTGGTCTATCCAACGCCAAAGTGGTAACTTCTTTGTGCTGTTGTAAGCAGGTCAGAACTCATCATAAGGCTTTGTCCTCCTGCCAAAGAAACCCTCCAAGGCACAGGTCTGACCTTGCCACTCCCTTGCTCAAATATACCCAGTGGAAACCTTTACCTCTAGGATAAAATTCAAATTCCTGTGGCATGCAAAGCCTTTTGCACCCTGGCCCCAGCCCATCTCCCCAGACGTATTTCCATCGTGTCTACACATTCCATTTTCCCAGCCAAACTGGCCTTCTGGCCATTTTCCAAACTTAATGTTCCATGTGCCACCCCCATCCCTTGCACAAGTTGCCCTCACCTGCCCCTTGTGCCTGGAGTGAAGTCTCTTCCCTTTAAAAACTGAGATCTTAAACTAAAATATCACATTCCAATAGTCTTGCCCATCCCCGAGAAGTCAATGCTCACTCTCCTTTCCTAATGCACTTGCCTACTTTGCCTGGCTTCTCTTAAAACCCATGTAAGAGTCCCCCTTGTCCAAAAACCTTTTCCTGCTTCTCCTTCATGCTAGGACTAACTTTCTTTTAATCAGCTCCAATGTATCCTACACATAGCTTGCTTGTACATGAGTCTTTTGCCTTTCTTCTACCCCTGGTGCTTAGCACAGTGGGTACTGTGCACTCTGGCACATAATAGATGTTTAATCAATGATTATTGACTGCTGAAAAGAATTGCAGATATCATCATCCTCAGTTGCAGCCAAATGCAAGTTTTTGAAGGTAAGAAATGTTTTCATTTTGACAGCGGTGCCTAGCACTGTGTCTTACACGTATTAGACCCATAAGAAATATTTGTAGAATTAAAGTGAATACCTCCATGTCTCTGACTGAAATCCTAAACAAACTTTAAGGTCCACTTCAAAAGTATTTGTTAAAATAGTGATGGTCAAAGGAGGAAGAGGAACGAGGACATTGGGTGAAAACATATGGAGCAAAAGGTCAAATTCTACCTGTCACCTATATTGACTTTGGGACACCAGGCAAGTCATTTGAGCTCTTTGCAAAGTACCTGGCATATAGTAGGTCCTAATTAAATGCTTGTTAACTAATAACTTTTTAGTGCAATTTTCTAAGGCAATGATTTGGAGAAGATTATTGATCTATAATAATAAAGGGAGTCCTCCTTCCAGGACAGAGATAACAGACATATGCACTATCCTTTTCATCACCATCAGTACATGCCATTTGAATGGTTTCTGTCTTAGTCTTGATCCTATCTGAGGGAATAAGACTGATGCAATTTCCTTCTCTGAGCCTCAGTTTCCTCACTTGTAAAATTCAGGGCAATACTATTTGCCTTATCTACCTCATAGGGTTGTTTTATTTTGCAGGGAAGTACTTTATGGAATATAATGTGCTATAAAAATATGGGCAACACTTGTGTGGGTGTGTTTTTAATACACTGCCACTAAATGATTCTTTCTTGTTTAATTGACTTTGTCTTGCTATGGGACTTTGATGATTCTGAAAGATAGACTGAAGCTGACCACTGCACAGCTCTGCCTCACTGAAATCTAATTCATGCCTGAATCAAGGCATCACCCATCCCTTCATGACATTATTGGTGCTCTTCAAAAATGAAGGATGAACAAAAACAACAACATACATTCATTGAATGCCAATTTCTGTTATAAATGAATTGAACTTGATATTCTCATGGGACTTGCCCAGGAGAAAGTATGGTAGAGGAAAAGAGAGGGGGAAGGGGGAAGGGGGAAGGGGGGAGCCAAGATGGCAGTGTAGAAGCAGCAAAGTTTTGCAGCTCCCACACAGACACTTCAAATACCCATAAAATACATCTCTAAACAAATTTTACGACTCCAAAACTCACAAAAATACAGAAAACACATCTCTTGCTGGAAGTAACTCAGTATGAAGGGCTCATTACAGCAGGCTGGGAGCCAAAACCAGCCCAGCCAGAAACCGCAACCTGGTCCCAGGGCATCCAGGAGGAGCCACATCTGGAGCCTCCAGAAGAGTGGATCAGTGGCAGCTGTGGCAGTTTCCAGACTGATCAAGCCAAAAGAAATAAGGACTAAGTGAAAGGTCAGTGGAATTAGCTAAATTTGGGGAGAAAAGTGGTCTGGCCAAACTGCCCCAAGGGCAAGGAAGTGGCAGAAACAGTGGACTTGCAACCTCCAAGTAGCTGCTTCAGAGCAGACTGCAGGGGGGTCAAACAATCATTCAGAGGCTAAGTGCTCTTGTGTTGAGCAGCCTAGATCCAGATTGTGGTCTTGGGTGGTGGTCCTGGGGTGTGTTTTCAGTGGACCAAATTTGGTGGGGACTGCAGCAGCCCCCTAATAGCTCTGGCAGCTGTGAAAACCCCATCAATTTGGAACAGAGCTCTCCCCTCTGGAAGCAAAGCGCTACAGAACTAAAAATTCAAGTAATTCGCTGGTCAACATGAGCAGGAAAGGAAGCAAAGTAAGAACAGCAACCAAACTCTAGAATCCTTTTTGGGGAACAAAAAGGATCAAAGCATGGAATGGGAGGAAGACAACACAGTCAGAACTCCCACACCAAAAGCTTCCAAGAAACATGAAGATTACCTACAAGCCATGGATCAGCTTTAAAAGGACTTTGAAAACCAAATAAGAGTAGAGGAAAAATTCAGAAGAGAAATGAAAATGATGCAAGAAAAATCATGAAAAGAGAGTCAATAACCTAACTGAAGAACATAACACCTTAAAAACCAGATTAACTCAAATGGAAAATGAGGCCCAAAAAACCCTATGCCCTAAAAAGTCAAATTTGCCAGATGGAAAAAGAATCTCAAAAGCATTCTGAGGAGAATAATTCCTTCAAAATTAGCATGGAGCAAATGGAAGCAAATGACTTTATGAGAAATAAAGATACTATTAAACAGATCCAAACAAATGACAAAAACAGAAGGCAATGTGAAATATCTCCTTGAAAAAAACACTGACCCAGAAAATAAATCCAGGAGAGACAATTTAAAAATTATTGGACTACCTGAAAGCCATGATCATAAAAAAGAACTTAGAAAGCATCCTTCAAGAAATTCTCAAGGAAAATTGCCTTGATATTTTAGAACCAGAGGGCAAAATAGAACTTGAAAGAATTCACTGGTCACCTCTTGAAAAAGATCCCCAAAAGAAAACTACCAGAAATGTTATTTCCAGGTTTCAGAGTCCACAGATCAAGGAGAAAATATTACAGCCTGCCAAGGGGAAGCAATTTGAATACTGTGGAAACACAATTAGGATAACCCAGGATCTGGAAGCTTCTACATTGAGGGATAGAAGGGCCTGGAATATGATATTCCAGAGATCAAGGGAGCTAAGATTATAACCAAGAATCACCTACCCAGAAAAATTGAGTATATTCTTCCAGGGGAAAATATGGTCATTCGGTGAGGTGGAGGATTTTCAAGAATTCTTGTTGAAAAAAAACAGAACTGAACAGAAAATTTGACATTCAAACACAAGAAGCATGAGAAGGTAAACATGGGAAAGAAATCAGAAGGAACTTATCAAAGTTGAACTATTTGCATGCCAATATGGAAAAAAATGATAATAGTAACTTATGAAACTTTTCTCAGTATGAGGATAGGCGAAGGTAATACAAATGTGTATATACATATTCCTACACAGATGTCTATATAGGAGGGTATATGTGTATAAATACATATCTGAGTATGTGTGCATATGAGTTCATAGAGGGCACAGGATCAATTGAATAGGAAGAGATGACACTTTAAAAGGTGAAATTCTGAGGTGGGAGAGGATTAGAATGGGAGGAGACAGAGAGAGACAGAATAGGGTTAATCATCTCATATAGAAGAGGCAAGGGATAACTGTTACAATGGAGGGGAAGAACAGGAATGCAAAAGAGAAAGGGTCAACTTCACTCTCATTGAATTTGGCTTAGGGAATGAATGACATAGACTCTAAAGTGGGAATCTTGCCACACAGGAGAGTAGGGCAATGGGGATGATAGGTGGGATGATGGAGGGGAAAGCAGGGTCAGGGGGAGGGTAGAGTGCTGGAAGCACACACTTCTCTAAAAGGACAAGGACAGGATAGAGAATAGAACAAGGGGGAGGTGGGAGGAACATATAATCAGTCTCTCACAATATGTCCACTGTGGAGATGTCCTGAGTAATTAAACATGCACAGCCTGCGTTGAATTACTTGTCCTTTCAGTGGGGGTGGGTAATGATGGAGGAACCGAGAGGATCTATAATTTAAAGTTCTATAATCAAATGTTAAATATAAATATATATTATTATTATTATTAACTACATGCAACTGGGAATTAAGATATACAGGCACTGGAGTAGGGAGGCTGATCCTGCCCCACCAGAAAGTTAGAGGGGTGATGGAAGAGGACATAGGAGGGAGCAGATTGGGGGAGGGTCTTTACAGTGGGATCACTGTTTTGGGGTTGCGGGTTGGGGAAAGATGGGGAGAAAATGTGTAACTTAAAATCTCATGGAAATGAATGATGTAAACAAGAAAATAAATAAAATAATTCAAAAGAAAAAAGAAAATAGAGGGGGCAGAAGAAGGATGAGGGGAAGTATAAATTGCAAAGATCATTTAGTCTTTATATGGAGTGGGAAACACTCTATGTTCCACAGCAGCTAGCACATGTCTTGGCACATAATATGTACTTAATACTCACTGATAGCTGTTTGAGTGATTGATTGGTGGCCACAGACCATCCCTGCCCATAATAGCTGATTTCTCTATAGTCAGTTGAGTATCTATTTGCTCTTTTTATTTGTGTCAGACATTAATATGACAAATGGAGGTGACAGATGCCTTAATCTATCTGGTCCTGTGGTTTATTTCAATCACCCAAAATAGATTCACTACAGGATGAACCAACAGGTAGCTTAGCAACTAACTGTTCCTAAGGCCAAAGCAATGAACTAAAAATGGGAAATGATCAATTCAATCTAGCCAGAAGGTCATAAAATCTCAGAACTGGAGCAGACCTAAGCAGCCTTTGAGTCCAGACTCTATGGGGACTAGAACAAGGATCCCATATCCAACTGCCCCAACATATGGTCATGTGCCCTCTGTCTGAATAGAACCCCAAAGAGGAAGCCCACCTATTGCCATGGCAGGGAAAACCTGTTGGGAAGTCTTTCTTTATATCAAGTCAAAATAGTCCCTTTTGTGACTTCACTTGTCCTGAGCTCAGGGACTGAGTGAAAAAAGCTCATTCTGCTATTATACAACAATCCTTTATGTTTCAGTTCAATTGAATGAACATTTCTCAGTCACTTAGTTTAAGACCCTGTGTTAGGCTCAAAGGATACAAGGGGAAAACAAAAAGCAAATAAAAACAAATGAGTTTTATGCCCAAGGAGTTTAAATGGTGGTCATGTGGCTATACAGGGGGTGATACGACATGAACATGGATGCACAAATACAAGAGAATTTCAGAAGAAAGCTTTTTTCATACCTGTCCAAGTCAGTCTGGGGCACCATAATTACCCTTCTGACCTCAAAGATGGCCAAATGCCTAATTTACATGTTCAGCTAAACTTGAAATAACAACCCCAAAGCCAGTTTCTCAGACATTGTTGATTTTCAGTTCAGCAGGGATAAGGTTGTCAATTAATTAGAAAATCAAAAATTCTTTGAAGTTGTGCCATGTTGAGAACACAAGAAGTCAGCAAGAAAAGAAGTCAAAGCCTTAAGAACTAAGTGCCTACTGTGTTGGGCATTGCGCTAATTGGTTTTTTTCTAAATATTGTCTCATTTGATCCTCTCAACAATTCTGGGAGGTAGGTGCTATAGTTTATAGTTGAGGAAAGTAAGGCAAACAGAATATAAGTGACTTCCCCAAGGTCATACTGCTAGTAAGTGCATGCAGCCATGTTTGAATCCAGGTTTTCCTGACTCCAGGCTCAGCTCTCTATCCACTATAGTACCTATTTACCATGCACAAGGTAGAAAATACAAAGATAAATTAGATATACTTCCTGCCCTCCTGGAGCTCCCAGTCTAGTAAGAGAGTCTATAAAATGACATCGAATTAATGTGTCTCTGGAAACTGAATGCTTGCAAAGTGCTTTACTTACATTGTCAGATTCTGGTCTCACAATGACTCTGTAAGGTAGGTACTGATGGGGGGGGTGGGAGTGTTTACAGCTGAAAATACTGAAACTCAGAAAGGTTAAATAGTTACAAAGCCACTGTCAGAGGTGGGATATCACACACACACTCACACACACACACACACACACACACATCTCCCTGACTCCAACCCAAGATTGCTACTACACACAGTCATCGCCTCTCCACCCAGAGAGGAGCTGAGTGTTGACCAAAATTTTTATCTAAAATCAATCTGTGTTTCTTGACCACCTTTGAGTCTCTGTGATGAGCCTTGCCAGTTGGACACCAGTGAGTCAGAATGGGCCACTTTGATGAATTCATTTTAGAATGCTGTTCAGTACCCTGGGGAGTCATTTTACTGAAAAGGAAAACAGGTTTTATGAGACTGGAAAATCAGCATAGAAAAATGTCTTCAGAGAATTCAGGTCAGCAGATAAGGGCAGCTGATAAACTGTTTTGTCAGGAAGTTGCTGATACTTTGCCAAAAGATTGGAACCTTGTCGAGAGAACCTGAATTTTCTAGCTTAACAGTAATTTCCAGTGGTCATTTGGCAGCATAAAAATGGCCAAGGGAAGGGAAAGAAAAGGAAGGAAACAGAAGGGAAGAGGAATCTGGGAAAGTCAGGGAAGATAGGTGATACCAGGCTCTAGTCTGGAAGAGTCATCTGCAGGAAGACTGTGAATATGAAACCATCCCAAGAAGCACATTGTCTGGGCAGAGTAGAATGAGACATGGTCTTTTTGTCAAAGAATCTGCTGGAAACAAAAAAACAGGAAAGAATATGTTTAGTGTAGGTCAGAACACCCCAGCCTGATTCTAAACACAATTCTACCACTCAAGAACTTTATCACCTTGGAGAAGTCATTCCTTGCCCTATACGTCCAGTTTCCACATCTGTATGATCTCTTCCAACTCTGGTTTTCTATGTTTTTATGTTCCATAGCCCCAGTGTTCCCTCATTTAAGTTCTAATATCTCTTACAGAAGAGACAGCATGTGTGATAGAATTGTAACCTGGGTCCCAGTTTTGGCACCCCCCCATGCCTGTAGCCTTCATCAAGTCATATAAACCTCTGTGCCTCGTTTTCCCTATCTGTAAAGTAAGAATGTTGGAATAAGCCAGTACATATTCCAATGCTGCTGCCCTTGTTTGAACACTCAAGTAAGAACATGAGATGTTATATTAGCCATCACCAAGCCACTGTCACACTAGATTTTAAGATGCCTGTGACTCCTACACATACAAGAGCAATGTGGCATGATTGGATTGGACTTTAAAAGGCAAAGAATAACGTCCCATCTCTAACACTTACTTGTGATATGACCTTGAGCAAATCACTTCTTTCCCTTTTCTAAGTCTTGATCTTCTCATCCACAAAATGGGAATAGTGATTTTCAGAAGATTCCTTAGAAGATAAAATGGGATTCTGTATGTGAAAGTTCATGGCTAGTAAACCCCAGGAAACTGTGAACTCTTTGACCCATCAAAAAAGAAAGGGAAAAAGGAACAAATCATGTAAGGGATGACCTTCATCGAAACATTGAGTTGTTAATGCTGACGCTGATGCTAACTCAGGAGAGCAGGGCAGCTGGCAGACTGGAATTGGTGATTCTCCACATAAGAGACAGGCCAATCAAGCTCCTTGTCGTTTGTTAAGGGCCTGCAATCTAAGACATTATGTGTTTGCTGCCCTATGTATAAATGCTGGAAGTGTTTCTCTTTGTGTGTTTTGTGGTTTTTTTCTCACAACCGCCAGCTAGAAGCACCCTTTGGTGAGATGTGTCAGTCACAAACGAGATGAAAGGGAATAGAGGAGTCTCCAATGGCCCTGAATGCCCAGCATGCCAGTTTTACAGCAAACTCCCGACTGGAACCCCAAGAGTCCTAACCTGTTTGTGCCAAGTATGAGAATAAGAGAGAGGTAATGTGGAGTGGTAGTTGGAATGCTGGACTTGGAATCAGAAAGACAAGGATTCACTTTCTGCCTCTGTTATCTACTAGCTTTGTGGCCTTGGGCAAGTCAATTACTTCATTTGAACTGCAAGTAAATCTCTCAGGTCATACCTGACTGACGGGTTGGCATCTACTCTGTACCAAGGCATGGTGCTAAGCGCTTTAAGAAAATTATCTCTTTACTGGGAGGCAGATGCTACTAGTAGCCCCATTTTCCAAATAAGGAAATTGAGACCTCAGAGAGGTTAAGTGACTTGTTCAGGGTCACTTAGCTAAGAAGTGTGTGAGAAGCTGATTCCAGACTCAGAGCTCTATTGCTGGCACCACCTAGTTGCCAAGAATGGATGAATGAATGAAAGAAAAAAACATTTATTTGCTTTGTGTTATGTAAGATGCCTCAAGTGATCAGCCTCTGGTCTTCTGACAGTACATTGTTTTTGAGTCTACTTTAGGCAGGTGGCAACTGAAGTCTAGAGACTCAATACATTTCCTAATTCTACAAAACTGTTTGAGTCAAAGAGGAAAGGCCCAGAGCCAGCACCTCCAGCCACTGACAGACCCTTCCCCTGCGCGATAGCGGGTAGCTCATGTGAATTCAAGGAGCATTTACTAAATGCCTTTAGGATGTAAAGTCAGAGCAAGTATATATGGCAAAGTGGGCAAATGGCTAGTTCTGAAGTCTGGAGAGGCTTCAATCCTCACTGATTCATGCTGAGTGACCAGCAATAAATCACCTTCCATTGCCATAGCCCAGGCGGTCTTCCAGGACTGTACATGACAGGTTAGATCCTTGTCCCCAGAGAGGTTCCTAATCTGGAAGCAAATGGGAGGGAGGGAGGGAAGAAGGAAGGAAGGAAGGAAGGAAGGAAGGAAGGAAGGAAGGAAGGAAGGAAGGAAGGAAGGAAGGAAGGAAGGAAGGAAGGAAGGAAGGAAGGAAGGAAGGAAGGAAGGGAGGGAGGAAGGGAGCGTTGGGGATATGACACTTCCATAATTGTGATTATTATAGATCCACTATTACCAGGTACTATTGACAGGAATGGGATCTGAACCCCTAAAAAGGAAAGACCACATCTTTGGGATCTGGACCCCAAAAAGGCTCTCTCCAGAGGCATTTGGCCATTCCTAATTAATTAACTGTCTTTTCAACGTCTGTACGTGGCCCCCCCCTTAGACTGCTATTCTCTTAATTTCATTCTCTGCTTCCACAGTCTCTGTATATAAGATTCATCTTGCATCCATTAAATTGCTCAGACTGAATCTGACCCACTTGCACTGACAAACTTCCAGATGCTTAGACGGCTTAAAAATCTGGCCAGTTTGGCAGATTTTTAGAATCACGCCCACCCTAATGAACCTTGTCTATCACTGAAAGAAGACTTGGGTCGAATTTATTTGGGCAGGACCCACATGTTGATATTTTTGGGTCTCAGCAGCCCCAAATCTCCACACTATGACAAACTTAGAGTTTACAAAGACAAACATGAAGCAGTTCTTGATCTCTGGGAGCTTACCTTGAGCTAAGAGGAAACCATGTCATAAATACAAAATTTAAACCAAAAATACAATGGAAACCTGAGGGGAGGAGGGGCAAAGGGTTGGGGAGATAGTATTAAAAAGTTAGAGAATCTAGAAAGGCCTCTTAAAGAGGGAAACACGCCTGAAGTTCATGGATATTTATTTCCCCTTGCTAACACTTGAAGGAAGCTTATTCCAGCCACTGGGCATAGACTTGGTTGCATGGGGAGATGCACCCAAGTGTCAGGAGGTCCCCAGGACCTTCTAGGGTAAGCTCAGCATAGAGCTTTTTAGTTTGGAGACTTCCAGTAATCACCCATGACAGTCACTGTCCACATTTCTATTTAATTTCTAAGATTTACAGATACATTCCTCACCCCATCCCTGGGAATTTGAAAGTGCCAACATTGTTATATAGCTTATTACTTGCTCCAATTTGACACGAGAGGATACTGAGGCTTAGAAAGGTTGTCTTGACCATAGTCCCCAAGTCCCTAAGCATAGAAGGTGGGCTGTGCCTCAGATCTCCTGAAGCTAAAGCCAACCTTGTCCACTGGACCATTCATTCTCTCTCCTGATGCTGGCAACTTCTACACTCAAAAACTGGAGCAGACACAGAGGGAGTTATGCAGATGTGGCCGGCCAAATAGGATTTTTGCTTGAAATAACCAGAAGATTGAGGCAGAAGTCGATTAGTTCTCTGCTTGAATTACTTGAAAAATTGCTGGGATTCTCTGCTAAGGTATGCTTATACCTGGGCCACCAATCAGTCTGCGATGAGAGTATGAATGCTGGGCTCCAGGCCTGGCTCTTTCACTTCATATTTGGGGAGACTCCCATGCCCAGAACTCAGGTTTGTTTCATCTGTAGTAAGCAGAGTTTGGAGAAAAAACACTCAGATCCCTTCTAGGCCTCATGTTATCTCTTTCATGTTGTAAGGTCCATGCCAACTCTCATGGCTGAATAGCGCGGTGCTAAAGCACCGGCTCTGGAGTCAGGAAGACTGGAATTCAAACCCAGTCTCAGTCACTTCTTAGTTGTGCGATTCTGGGCAAAGCACTTAATCTCTGTCTGCCTCAGTTTCCTCAGTTGTTAAGTAGAGATGATAATAAAGACACACACCTCCCAGGACTGTAGTGAAGATCAATTGACCTAACATTTTAAAGCTCCTGGCCCACATTAGATGCTTGAGAAATGCCTGCCCCATCCCTCCTAAGGCCCTTCCCTGGAGCTCATGATGGCCTCATCCTTCACCATACCCCATTCCTCTCCTTTTTACCTCTTTCCCCCTAGATTCTTCTTTTTTATCTTTTTCTTTCCATTCTGAGCTTAACAGACACCAAATACCCACTTCTCAACATGTATATAATATAGGGCCCTTGTATATAACAGGAACTGATGAAATGTTGAGGAAATATGAATTTCTAGGTGAATTTCTAGGAAGGAAGGAAAGAAGGAAGGAAGGAAGGAAGGGAGGAAGGAAGGAAGGAAGGAAGGAAGGAAGGAAGGAAGGAAGGAAGGAAGGAAGGAAGGAAGGAAGGAAGGAAGGAAGGAAGGAAGGAAGGAAGGAAGGAAGGGAAAGAAAGAAATATTATAAGAAA
>JAQQSW010002836.1:0-14844 GCA_028646575.1 Pseudocheirus occidentalis
ACCCCCGTGTCCCAGGCAACTCCCTAATCCATGGTTGATTGACATGAGCAGCAGGACTGTCCAAGCTAGAGTGCCCCACACCAGTGACATCATAGGGCTGGAGGAAATAATCATGCCAAGAATAGAAGCAGCTCCCTGTGATCCTGGTCTGACCACACCTAGAATATCCTGTTCACTTCTAGGATCCGCATTTAGGAAGGACATTGATAAACAGGGATGGTGAGGGGCCTGGAAACCTTACCCTATGAGGAACAGATGGAAGGGGGGGGGGTTATAAGGTGGAAGGAATGTAGAATCAGGACCTTGGTTTGAACTCCAGCTCTACTCTCTGCAGCTGTGAGACCCTGGGCAAGTCACAGAACCTCCCTCTCTAGGCCTGTTTCCTCAAGTTTAAATGGAGGGGATTGGAGCCTGCCAGTCCTAAACTCCATGAATCAGTAAGTGGGTGGGATTTCACTCTGAAAAGAGAAGACAACAGGGGCAGTGGTGACTGTCCTCACATACCTGAAGGACTGTCACAAGATAAAGGGATTAGACTTTGATGTGGCTTCAGAATGGAGACCTAGAATCAAAGGGAAAGATAGAGTGTCTGGAACATAGTTGGTGCTTAATAAATACTTCTGGAATTGATTGATTAATGGATTGATTACAAGGATGCAGGTTTGTCCTAGCATAATGAAAACCTGAATTTTCCAAAGGAATGATCTAGGTTGGAAGGTGGTGAGTTCTCCATTACTGGGACTCTGGGCAGAGATTAGAAGGCCTCTTGTCAGGGATATCATAGAGAGAATGCATTGTGTCTCAGGCAGGAAATGAGAGCCTGACTCTCAGTCCTTTCCAGGTTATAATTCAAGGTTCCTATAAGCTGTCTGCTTTGGCACTGTGGGGAGGGGCATCTACATTTTTTTCTTCTCTCCTAGACAGTTGGCAACCTCTTTTTCAAGAACAAATACACTGGTGCCCTTGCTCAATCCTTTCTCCATAGGGGACCTGGTGCTGGACCCCAGACATTGTTCCCAGGAGGGCTTTGTGCTACCCATGGGGCCCTTTCTGTAGCAACTTCATGATCTCCTAATTGCCAGATCTCTTTTCTGCCTTCCTCTTCTTAGAGGTACGTCATCTATTTAATGTCTGCATGCTCTGTGTCCCCAGGGGCCTTGAGGCAGAACCAGTGTCTCCCCTTCTGGTTAGGGCAGACTTTTTTCTTCATCTCTCTCTGGCTCCCTTCCTTTAATTGGTATGGGAAATCCATTCACACCTCTTCTGCTCCCATTTCCACCTGCCCCTGGCCCTCTCTTGCTGGCCCATACTCCAAACTTCCTTTGCCACCTCACTTTGAAGGCTGCTCCTCCCATGGCTCAGCCTCCTCCCATGCCTAATGTTCCAGGCTACTCCCTGTACACTTTTTGGCCTAAGAGGTTCTGGGTCTTGCCCCAGGTCACATACTTTTGACTGTTTCTCTTAGCCCAGATTCTGTTTTTCCTGTAACCCATTAGCTCTATCCCCATTAGAGATGGGGATGTTCAAATCTGAAAAACAATAGGGTCCCTGCCCTCAAGAAGCTGACAGTTTAATTAGATTTAATACAAGCAGTTTATAAATTACTGGCTTTAGAGTGAGCAGATATAGGTTCAGAGCTGAGCTTAGTCACATGACCTAAATCATTGCATCTCTCTGCAATTTGGCTTCCTTCCCTAACATGATGGAATTCTAGCAGATGGGTTCGAGGGTCACTATATAAGACTTCAGAAGATGGGCACTTTCTTCCATGTGGTCATTCCATCCAGTGAGCCATAGGAAACCCATTCTTACAAGTTGCTTTGCTCCAAGAAATCCATTTCATAGTGGTCAGTCTGGTGATGAACCTCCCAGAGTTTAATCACATGTGCACGTGGACACAGACACAGACACACACACTCCATTGGAAAAGGACCTTAGTGGAGACTTCTAAGCCTTTATAAAAAGTAGTTAAAGATAGGCTAAGGAAATTCCAAGATCTTTTTTATCTGAAGGGTAAGAATTCCAGTAGATAGAAGAGGCTGGGTCCTATGCAAGAAAACAGCATTGATGCTGTAAGACAGCCCCTCCTACAAAAGAAGGACTCCCCTTAGAACTAAGCACTCTAGCCTTCTCCTGCTCCTTCTAAGAACCCCAGCCAGCAGATGCTTGAAATGCATTTTAAGTATGCAGAGAGCTGCCCCATAAAACAAACACTAAAATCATCAACTCTGATGAACGTATTGAAAAAACCCTGAAAATATATGCAGTGTTTCCCACCAGTGAATCTCTTACCTCTGAACAAAGGTGTGGGTGGAAAAGTCTGCTTATCCCTTTTAGGGGCCCTGCTTGCTCTTTGTAATTCTAAAATTTTCACTTTCCATTGTTTTTGTGGTAGCTGATCTTTCCATTTACTTTGTAATTTCTTAGCCCTATTTACTTCATTTTACCTCAGTTCATAAACGTCTATCTAAAATTTTCTATATTCATATTCACTGTTTCTTGCAGCACAGTAATAGTTGCATTCATATAATACCATAATTTGCTTTGCTCCTTCCAAATTGATGAGCATCTAATTGTTTCTAGGTCTTTGTTCCCTCCAAAAGTGCTGTTATAAATATTTTGATATATATGAAGACTTTATTCTTATCAACAGCCTCCTTGGGGTATAAACCTAGAAGTGGAATCTCGGGGTCAAAGGATATGGAAACTTTAGTCACTTTACTTGCATAATTCCAAATTGTTTTCCAAAATGGTTGTACCATTTCGTATGGGGTGTTCAGGGGGGGGACTAGTACCTCTGGTGTGAGAGCTGCTCATCTACCTTTGGTGTTCTCCTATCACCCAACTCTCACCCGTGGCTCAGAGAAGCTATAACACGAACATCCCCCACCCGCAGCAAAGCTGTCTCAGGCAGACCGGCTAAACTAGGTTGAGGGTAATGAAGCAGCCCAGGGCATAGGGTCCTCTTCTCACTGGACTGAAGCAGTAATGAGGTGAGCAGTTCCTGTCAATTTAAAAAGGCTGCTTAATCACCCAGGGGACTGCCAATGTCTTTTGTCATCTTTTGACTCATGAATAAATTGGATATAAGCAAGGCAGAGTTCCACAGTTGTCAGCCTCACTCTCTCCTCCAGAGTCATCAGAATCCAGTGGCAAGACACAAGTCAAGACAACTTGGTGACGGCCCAAAATGCAGTGGATGACCTTCGCATCTCGGATGTCTGACCAAGCTCTAAGCGCTCCATGGTGCTGGCTGTAGCCATCGTTATGGCCCATTAGAACAAACTGTTCGCATCTACCCATTCTGCCAGGGGAAGTTTTCACACGCTTAGGGTAGATATCCCACCTCCAACTCACCAAAGGGTTTGGGGCCCTCAGCCTGGCTTAGCCTTTCTGCTGAAGTGGTTATTATTGTATAGAGTCCATGTAGTATCCCTCTGATTAGTTTGGTTGGTTTAGCATTAAGTCAACTTTGGTAATATTGTCATTTTTATTACATCGGCATGCCCTGCTCATGCTCCTTGAATATTCCTTTAGCAATTTAAGTTGTTCTTTATTTTCTAAGGAACTCTTTGTAGTTGATCCTATACGCATATTTTGTGTGCTTCAGTAGATTGGTCCCCAAATGTTTTGTATTTTGAAATTATTTTGAATGGTCTCAAGCCACTCAGTCTAAACCAGCCCTACCTTCCTCTCCTTTCTCCCTACCTTTTAAGGATAAGAATTCAAGTGCCCTCTCTATTTTATGTGTAACTATCCCATGATACTCTCCCTTAGCCTCCCATCCAATCAGTTGCCATCTTGTTGTTACTATCTCTCAAATATCTCCTGTAACCATCACTCTCTCCCTACTCACACAACCTCATCACTACTCTCTTGCAGTACTGCATTAACCTAATTGTTCTCCCTGACTGGTCTCTCCCTTCTCCAATCCACCATCCACCTAGCTACCAAAAAGTTATTCATAGGACCTACATCCGACCATGTCCATCCCTTATTCAGTAAATTGTAATGCCCCCTAGCGCCTCTAAGATCAAATACTACCATTCTGTTTAGTATTTAAAGCCTTTCATAATTTCATTCGAATTTCCTTTTTTTTTTTTTTTTTTTTGTCTTTTTGGAGGGCAATTGGGATTAAGTGACTTAAAGTGTCCGAGGCCACATTTAAACTCAGGTCCTCCTGACTCCCAGGCCAGTGCTCCATTCACTGCACCACCTAGCCGCCCCAATTTCACTCAAATTTACCTTTTACCTTTCTAGCCTTATCATATATCATGCTTAATCATACTCTACAGATGAGACGAATTTTTCTTTTTGCTCTTTTTCATACATGACTCTATTTACCCTCTGCATGTCCCTGCATAGGCCTTGCCCTAAAACTGAAATGCATTCTATCCTTACATCTGCCTCTTAGAAACCCTCATTTGCTTCAAAGCTCAACTCAAATGCCATGGCCCACAAGAAGTCTTCCCTCATTCCTCCAATTGTTAGAGCTCCCTTCCCCAATTACTATCGTGCCTTTTATTTATACCAGTATGTACAAGTTGTCTCAACCAGTGGGATGTGCTTTCCTAGATAACAGAGACTGTTTGCTTTTTGGTTTTGAGTCCTCAGCACCTAGAGCAGAATCGAATTCATAGTAGGTGCTTAACAAGTATTTGTTGACCAATGGAATGCCATTGAAGATTATGCAAGTCTTTCACTGACATCTTGTGGTTAAAAGTGATAGTTGAAGGATAACAGTCTTTTCATGACATCTAGTGGTCAAAAGTAATATTGAAGATCAATTTATATTGTGTATATATGTATATGTGTGAATATATATAGTATGTGAATATATGTATATGTACATGTATATATACATATATACATACATGTGTGTATATATAATAAGTCTTTGGCTATATCTATTGAAGAGTATTCTATTGTACAGTCTTTTGGTTACATTTAGTATAAAATAATATTGAAAAACAATAAGTTTTAGGGATAGCCAAAAATGATGGTAGGGAAGATATTACATTTAGTCTTCCATCTTGTTTCCAAATCCTAGGATTACATTCAGACTCATTATAAAATGTCCTTCTTTTGCATTTCTGCTCATATGACTGATCCTTCCTGATTAGAACAAAGACAAATGAAATCCTGGATTTTTGACGTGAAATGAATAATGAATTCCTTCAGTATAAATAAGACTATAGACTAAATCATCAATATCAAACTAACCTATTAGATTTTCCATCATATCAAAGGTCCTCTGATACAGGGTAAGACTATGTAGAAGTGAAGACACCTTTGAGCTAGTTTCAAGAGATCAGTCAAGAAACATTTGTTAAGTGCCTACTATATGCCTGGAATTATGCTAAAAGCTAGGCATACAAAAAGAGGCAAAAGACAGTCCATGCCCTCATGGACTTTACAATCTAAAGGGGGAAGCAAAATGCAAACAATATATACAGATGAGTTATATGCAGGATAAATAGGAAATAATTAACAGAGTGAAGAGGCTGGAATTAAGAGAGGTTGGGAGAGGCTTCCAATAAAACAAAGGATTTTAGCTAAAACTTAAAGGAAACTAGGGAGGTCAGCAGTCCAAGTAGAGGAGGAAGAAAGTTCCAGGCATGGGGACCAGCTAAAGAAAATGCCCGGAGCTGAGAGATGGTGTTTGTGGAACTGTCAGGTGGTCAGTGTCACTGGATGGAAGAGAATCTGTTATGGAGAAAGATATAAGAAGACTGGAAAGGTCACATTGGGCTAGGTTATGAAGGGCTTTGAATGCCAAACATTCTTTTTGGTCTTGAAAGCAATAAGGGTACCAGAAAGTAAGAGAGCAGAACAGGGGAGGGGCTTTACAGTGGGATGGCTGTTTTAGGATTGGGGCAGGGAAAGACAGGGAGAAAATTTGCAATTCAAAAATGTCATGAAAATGAATGATGTAAACAAGAAAACAAATTTTAAAAAATTTGGGTCAAAAAATAAAAAGAAAGCAATAAGGGAGCCACTGAAATTTATTGAGTAGAAAGGTGACATGATTGGACCTGTGCTTTAGGAAAATCTTTATAGTGGCTGAATGAAGGATAGTTTGGAGTGAATTGGAAAGTATAATCTGGTTTGAGTCTTACCATGAATTATACTGGTTCCCAAACTCCACCTGCCTTGATACTCCTGTTTTTACCCCCACTAGACTAAAGTTCTTGAAAGGACACTTTTTTTTAGTCAGTTATTAACAAGCATTTATCTTAAGCATCTACTATGTGTCAGGCACTGTGCTAAGCACTGAGGATATAAGGAAAGGCAAAAGACAGTCATTACTCTGAATGAGCTCACAGTCTAATGTGGGAGAGGATGTACAAACCACTATGTGCCAATGAGATAGATACAGGATGAATTGGAGATGATCAACAGAGGAAAGGCAATAACATTGAGGAGAATCAGGAAATTAGAATCAGGAAAGGTTCTTATAGAAGGTGGGGTTTTAGCTGAGACTTGGAGGAAATCAGTAAAGCCTTGAGTGAAGATGGGGGCTGGTTGGAGAGAGTTTCTGACATGGCAAGACAGCCAGTGAAAATTTTTTACATCTTTATCACGTAGCATTTTTGTCCTATTCCTCTCAACCTAATTTGGGGAAATGTTTTCCTCAAATCATCCAGAAAGAATGAGATACTTTGAAGAATTAATTTTATACACAAATATATAATTAATAGCATAGTAAAATTAAAAGCAGGATGATCTTTCACTCTTGTATCCTATTAGAACCAAGAGATGTTGAGTACTGCAACAACAGCATTCATCACACATATAAACTTTTACATTTTACCTGTCCTTGTTATATAAATATGTTATGAAAGAAAAAAAAGGAGGGATATGGTTATAGCAAGACTGTCTCTTTAAGGGCACAGACTGACCAGCCAGAAGCATTAAAGCTTCCTCGGCTTTGTTTGATTCTAGGTAAAAGTCATAGTCTTTATTTTTAAACAACCAGTTATGCAGCACAGACTCAGAATTAACCAGGTGGGGAAATTTCCTGTTCAGAAAGGAAATAGCACAGTGGGGAAACTGAGTCAAAGATTCTTACCTTCCCAGGCACAGACATCCATCTGTACCAGTTTTCAGATTGTACACACTTGGCTTTTCCCTCCAATGGCCGATTATTGATTTAGTGACAATTCAGATAATCACACCTTTAATAAAAACAAAGGACAAATATCAAATTAGTCTTAAGAGATTTTACCTCAAACCACCAATCACAACTTAGATGCAGCTATTATTATTATCATTATTATTATTTTTCTCATGTTGTTGTAATAATGGTTGACAAAAACACATAAAAACTTTATCTTACTTATCCTTTCATGATTGAAACCATCCTGGAGCAGAAATCAGTCATTAGAAATTAAGAAAATAATCATGTTCCATGATTACACACATGCAATGAATACATGATAGTTCACTAAGAACTCAGAAAAACCTTGGCTACAATAAACCTTGAGTCTGACAGATAGCCGTATCTGAGAGTGTTGCATATTAATTCCCAAGTCCGAATAACCTCATTAGATCTAGAATCTGTAAATACTAAGTTGGCTCAAAGATGTAATTTGGATATGTGTTATTCTGAATGTGCTTTCATAATTTTCTTTAGCAATAGTTGTACACTATTTTACAGAAGAGTCATTGTTTATAAAATAAACCTTTAAACCCCTTCCTTAAGCTCGGGGAGACCCTAGTTTCTCATTAAATCATTTCATTATTTTAGAACTTCACAACCTTCTTTCAGCAATTTCTCCCCCAGTTAGTAAGATTTATGACTTTACTAAGGCTGAAGATCCAAGGAACTGAAATCTGGAAAATCCACAAAGAACTTCTCAGATATTTACAAAATCTAAGTTATTATTATTATTATTATTATTATTATTCATTTTTAAGCAAAAAAAGTCCAATTACATATTCAGAAGGTTTTTTAAGACTAAAACAGCAAGATTCTCTATCAAAGGAGGAGTTAACTTTTCCAGTGATACCATTTTATCATCCTCCAGAGATCATTTTTCAAATTAACAGCATTTCTTACATAATAATTTTCTCAAAAATCACAATACAAGAAAAATTGGAAGGGGTAACAGTAACATGTGCAACATTACAGATTTTAAAATATATTATAAAACTTTTTGCCAGTTGAACACTGTCAATTTGGTTGAATGTATATCTGAATCATCTTACAAAGAAAATCCCTTCACCTGTCTGTCATTTTGGCATTCCATGCTAATTGTATCCAAAAGACTTGGAGAGAGTAATCATACTTTTAATTCTTATTCATGCAGTTTCTAAGTACATCACCTTAATGCCAAATATCAAGTGTATTTTCCATTAAGGGCTGATTTACCTATAGAGAATCAAACATCACAACTATCTTACTTTAAATGGGACCACAGTACAATTTAGTATTAGGACCAACTCAGTCAAATCTGGACTTATAATCACAAATAGTATCCTTCAAAACCTTAATTTTCCCAAGGACCATTAGCTGCCAAAACCTCAAATTACAGATTCTGCTGCTTTTAGTTAGCTCCATTCCAAACATTTATAGTGGCACACATTTTCTTTCTTCTTAAAACATTCAGTATTTATAAAAATCTTCACACCATAATATGAAAACTTACAGCAAAAATATTACATTTCAATGATAAATTTAGCCTCTAATTAGTTTAGAATGCCACAAATTTCTACAAAAACAGGAAAAAGTATTCCATTCCTTGCTTAACTCTATAACCCCAATCTGGTTACAGCTGAAATGACAGAGAGAATGTACCTTAGACATTTGGTATTTTTCTTCCTAAAAATTTTATTGCCTGCTGAAAGTCCAAAGTAGAGATAAATCCCTGCTTACTAATGGAGAGTTTAGCATCAGATTACAGAACACTGGGAGAAGTTTCAAGTACAAAACTTCATTAATCTTCCTCAGCATTCTAAATTCTCTGACTGCAGTTTTTTTTTACACAGCAGTCTGTGTGGCTGGCAGCATTTCCCCCTTAAAAATCTCTAAAGGTAGCTGAATCTACAAATACTAGAAGTGACACAAGATGAAGGTTTTCCTACTAAGTTTGTACGGAGGGTAGTCAAAGAGAAAAAGATGAGTTCCCTACTGTTGGGACAGGAGTGTTAGGCCCAGGAAGGGCTCAAGTCTGATCAACAGCTCATTTTGACTAGTACACTTCCCTCATTAATATAGGGTTGTCCTAAATGAATGAGTATAGGGCTCATGTTAGGTTCCTGTTCCTTGTGATCATTCAATCAGCTAAACAGATAGAGGTTTTCTTCCTCCAAGATCACATGGGTCAATTGAAGGCTCTTGTGTTTTCTGCTGCCAGTATATTATCATAGACCAACTATCTGGTTTCCTTTCTAATAGCCTCTCCCTCTCCATCAGAAGGTAATTTTTGATGGTCAAAATCTGCCTTCTTAACTTGGGTTTACTGCCTAGATTTTTTTTTCTCAAAGACCAAGCCTTAAGCCCAATTCACTCTGGAGCTCAGAGATTGGACAACAATAGGTCCCTGCCCAGGCATCACCTAATGGTAATTTTGGTGCTCTCCAGGCTCAGAGTAAATGTCAATAGTAACTACTTCTCTTTTGACCAGCAACCCTGAGGGTCTTCCCCTCCAAGTTTGATTTTTTTTTATTAAAGGGTCCATCACTTACTTCTTAAATGAATGGGCATTACCTCACTCAAAGTGAGAACCTGACAAACCTTTAGCTTAAAAGGGCCAGGATGTCCCCTGGCATCCTGAGCCATCTCCAGTCATCCTGATGAATATCTGGTCACTGGACCCAGATGGCCCTGGAGGAGAAAGTGAGGCTGGTACATTGCACAGCCCTCCCTCATTCAAATCAAAATCAAGTGCAAGTCATGCCATGGTCTGCCTATGTCATGGTCTCCCTGTGTCATGGTCCTCTTCAAGAATGAAGGACAAACAACAACAAATAGTCACAGTAAGGAAAGAAAAAGGAGAGGAACTAGAGAAAAAAGAGAAAGACCTGCTAGAGGACTAGCTGAATTAACAGGTGGTAGATTTCCCCCCCCCCCCTTGCCTCCACTTCACATCATCCCAGCTCTTGGTTAATCCAAAAGGACAACTCATTTATCCATTAAGGTGGCTAGGCTAGTTCTAACTCTCCCTGAGTAATTCTCCAGGTTAAGATGATACACAGTCCTCAAGTTTTCTGGACATAAAGGGACTGTGCTCAATCCTAAAATCTAGTCTTGGACCAGAGGTAACTTGACTGTGTTCCACCCAAACCACAGGAGCACTCACCTGGAACTCAATGAGGAATGATCCCATCCATCTAGGTCGAATCCAGTCTCTTGGATGAGAGACCCTGCTTCTGACATCATTAAACAGTTAGGGTGAGAACAAAACTCTAAAGTGAAGTAATTTAGAAAGAAATTGATTAAGGTGTCCGGCAGAGGGGAGAGCCAAAAAGGGGGGTGGGCTTTCCCCCCTCTTCTCTAATGTCTGAGTTACATATCATAATCAGAATCAAAGGAATAAGTAAGTAGTACCTGATTGGCCAGCACAGAGACAATTACCAGATAAGACACATGAGTTGCTTGAGATATATAGCCAGAGAAAACTCCTTACGTTAATCTACAGATCTGACAGAGTTTGTGGTCAGCATAACCTAGATCCTGAGGAAAGCATTAAACAAATCCAATCTCTTAGCAACAGATCTGGCTTATCAGCCAGGCACGACTAGGTCCAAACAATGCCATAAGTTTTCCCACAGCAACTAAGAAATCATTAGTAACCTTGGAGAGAGCAGTTGCTTTGGAACGATAAGGTTGGAAACTAGATTAAAAGAAGTTAAGAAGAGTGTAAGAGGAGAGAAAGTGGAGGCACTTACAGTCGATGGCCTTTCTGAGTAAAAGGTTTAGCCACAAAGGGCAGAGGATGATATAGGAGGGTAGGAGGGAAGCAGGGATGGAAGGATCAAGTGAGGGTTTTTTCAGGATGAGGGAGTCATAGACATATTCGTAGGTAGTAAAAATGACCCCGAAGACAGGGAGAGATTGAAAATAAGGAAAGAACAGGGATGACAGAAGGGAAAATCTGTTGCCCAACAATACATATGTTAACTAAGTAAAGTGTTAATGTTGGCCACCCATAAGAGTAAAGTTGGAGAAAATGCACATAAGAAAATGGCTGATCTCAGCTTTGAAAGAAATGTATGAAATAAATCTCAAATATTTGAGATTTTACCTGTGGTAAATGCAGATGAATATTTGTCTAGGTGCCCAGCACTAGTTTAAAAAACAAAAACAAACAAAAAGCCCTATAACATTGGATTACATAAAATCAGAGAGTAAATTAGTTTATCATTGTTGTTCAGTCATGTCCGACTTTTCATGACCCTGTGAACCATGGCATGGCAATATTGTCCATGGGGTTTTCTTGGCACAGATACTTGAGTGTTTTTGCTATTTTCTTCTCCAGCTTACTTTGCAGATGAGGAAACTGAGGCAAATAGGGGTAAGTACTTGCCTAAGCTCACACAGCTAGTAAGTGTCTGAGACCAAATTTGTACTCCTGTATTCCTGACTCCAGGAAGCCATTCTGTCTATTGCAGCGCCACCTAGCTGCCTAAAGGAGTTTAAAGCTCAATGCTGTCTCCACTGCTATGATGTTTATTCAGTATCAGAGGATCTTTGATAGGATTGAGTGGCATAGTAAGTTTAAGGTTGATGATACTTTATAAATTATTTGTTCCATTGAAGGACTGAAAGAATTCATATACTTGCTTCACTTCATCAGTTTAGGATTTCATTTGACTCTGTTCTGCTTCCTTTAACCAGGAAGGATAAAATCCAATAAAAGTATAGTTTGGAATGAGTCAGAAAGTGAACAAGGTCACAAACAAAAAAAGGAAATCTCTGCCTTGTTATCTTTTTTTCTGCTAAATAATACTCTTCAAGATTTTTTTATTATGAGATGTCATGCAAAGACAGTGCTGTAACTGTCAATGCCAATGAATTGACCCATACCCATTAAGCAATACTATACACCAAGACCTACTCTAGATTCTGGGGATGCAAAGAAAAAAAATGAAGGAAAGTATTATTTGGTGTGGACAACTTGAAAATACTGGTATAAACAAAAGGCAAAGTAAATAGAGGGAGGAACTCTAATTGGGATCAGAGAAGGCAGGGTCTAGGCTGGGGCATTTGTAAAACACTTGGTACAGTACCTAGGACATAGCAAGAACTCTAAAAATATTAGCTAATATTATTATAGTAGGGGATTAATAAATACTTAACTCAAAAACTGACTAAAGATAGCAAAAAGTAAAATTCGTCTCAATTATATAGGATGTGAAGGGGAATATTATATGATAAGGCTAGAAAGGAGTCTTGAACCATGTTATGAAAGGTTTTCAGTTCCAGAGGAGTTGGTGATTGATATTGGTGCCGCTGGATTGAGGTGATCTGACATAGACTCTAGGGATATCCCTGTGGCAGCTCAGGGGATGAGGGGACTGGAGAGGGGGAGAGACTTTATACAGGGAGACCAGTTAGTATAAGAAAGAAGGGATGGAGTTGTGAAAGGAGAGGGCGGGGAGAGACAGACAGAGACAGAGAGAGGGAGAGAGAGAGGGAGGAGAGAGAGAGAGAGAGAGGGAGAGAGAGAGAGAGAGAGAGAGAGAGAGGAAGACAGACACAGAGAGAGACAGAGACAGAGAGAGAAAACACAACCCAATATTTATTAAGAGCTTACTGTGTGCCCTGCCCTGTGCTAAGAGATGAGAATACAGGTACAAGCTGATCTGAATTAGCCTGTAGTTCAGTAGGAGAAGAGGCTATGTACAGGGGAGCTGGAAGGACGGGGAGGGGAACAGAATTTCCAGATGGCTGGCAGGGAAGGAGGAAGAAGCTTAGATTCAGGTAAGATAAGGCACAAACTCACACAAGATGACTTTGAGGTTGCAGCCCTGGGTGTTCCTTACAGCCTTTGAGTAAGCCAGTATTTATTAAGTGCCTACTATATGCCAGGCACTGGGGTTACAAAGACTAGCAAAAAAATGAGTCCTTGCTCTTAAGGAGCCCCCAATCTAAAAGGAAAGACAACATGCAACAACCATGGAGAGACAAGGAATATACATGTTACATTGGAAAACTGATCAGAGGGAAGGGCCAAGAATCACAGGGAATGGTCAGTGCTTCCTGTAGAAGGTGGGATTTTAGACGGGACTCGAAGGAAGGACAGAGGTGGACATAAGGAGGGAGAGAGTGGCAGGCATGGGCACGCCCATGAAAATGTCCAGAGCTTAGAGATGGAGTGTCTTATGGGGGCTGCTGTCACAGTATGGAAGAGAGAGGGGTGGAGGGAGGGGGAGAGACAGACAGACAGAGTGAGAGACTGAGAGACAGACTGACTGTATTTGGGTGGGGGCAGGTAGGAATGGGGTCTAGGAAGCTGGGAAACGTCAGAAAGGCACCAGAGTATGAAAGGCTTTAAAAGCCAGAGGATTTTATATTGATCCTGGGGGCACCAGGGAACCACTGGGTGGAGGGAGGTTGGAATGGGCAGTGCCTTCAGTGCTGAAGCCATATATTTTAGAAGTCTGGGCAGGGGAGGGGGAGTTGAACAGCACAGGAAGGCCTGTTCACAATCTCCCTCCACCTCTATTTACCCAGTAGACACTGGTAGGTAAACAGGAAACTCTTTTAAAATGCAAGTATCCCTTTGGCTTGGTGTGCTGGGCTGGGAACCTGCAGAGGCCTGAGTTAACCCCCCCACTGCCTCAGCACCAGCCCAGAGGGCTGTGGGCCAAGATCAATAGAGCTCACCTGGGGCCCTTTCAGTTCCTTTGGCCTCACATGGATTAGTCTGGGACCCAGCTGGGCCATGATGGGAAAAGAGTGTGAGGACATTCAAGCAGGGAACTGCTGAATCCAAGGGGAGCTTCTCTGGGCCTTGCCTTCCCCTGCTTGATGGATTTAATCTTGGATAGGTTTTTCAAGTCAAGGTTTGCTGGAATGCTCAGGCTCTCTGCTCCATAGCCTCCTACTTAGAACCTGGACACAAGGTAAGCCTCATTTAGAACTGATTTTCTCTTTCCTTGTTTAGAGAATCAGATTGATATACATCCATCTGGAGCTTCCTGATCTAATCCTTAAACCCTTGAGGAGTGAAAGGTCAAATGAGATCCTAAGAGGCTCTTTTCTCTTCCCTCCCATCCTTGCTAGAATAGATGTGGAATTGTCCTTCCTTAGGACCTTTAAAGTATATCCCCTCCTTGATCCAAGAACTAAATTTAGTCTCATTTTAATAACAGGAAGGATTGTGTGAAGTGCATTGGGACTTTCCTAATGAAAAAAAAAACATTTGAGATGAGATGTGCATGAGGGTTTTTCTTGTTGGCTTTTTTAATGTCCCATGGTGAACCAGAGGCCTGGAGTTTTTCAAAAGGTGATTATTAAAGCACTTTGAGGGTCTTATTTTGGCTTCATTTTCAGGGGGCCTGGGGTGGAGGAAGAAAAGGCTGATGTTTCTGCTGATTGAAAAAAAATGGGTTTAATTTAAAAAGAAAAAACCCTTCCAGTATTTTGAGACTCAATCACTGAGCATCCCTGCTATGGATTTTCATCAAATCACCACAAAAATCAGCCTGGCACACCAAATTGTTCAGTTCCTATGGTTTCCTGGGAGGTTTTTATTTTTTAGATGTAACTGTTTAGACTAGGGAGGTAGAAGTATGGAACAAAGGGCCTGGGAGCAGGAGGATCAGTCTCACTTATTTGGGTTCACTCTGGTGAAATCTGGCTTCAAAAGTCCTGGCAAAGCTGGTGGCTCAGTG
>JAQQSW010002837.1:0-14844 GCA_028646575.1 Pseudocheirus occidentalis
CCTTATGATTTCTTTCCCATGTTTACCTTCTCATGCTTCTCGTGTTTGATTGTCAAATTTTCTGTTCAGCTCTGGTTTTTTCAGCAAGAATGCTTGAAAGTCCTCCACCTCACTGAATGACCATATTTTCACCTGGAATAATATGCTCAATTTTGCTGGGTAGTTGATTCTTGGTTTTAATACCAGCTCCCTTAATTTTCAAAATATCGTATTCCAGGCCATGTGTTCCCTCAGTGTAGAAGCTGCCAGATCCTGGGTTATCCTGATAGTGCTTCCGCAGTATTCAAATGGTTTTCTCTTGGAAACCTGTAATATTTTCTCCTTTAACTTCTAGGAGTTTTCTTTTGGGGATCTTTTTGAAGAATTTTTTCAAGTTCTATTTTTCCCTCTGATTCTAAAACATCAGGGCATTTTCTTTGAGGATTTCTTGAAGGATGCTTTCCAAATTCTTTTTTTTTGGTCATGGGTTTCAGGTACACCAATAATTTTCAAATTGTCTCTCCTGGATCTATTTTCCAGGTCAGTGGTTTTTTCAAGGAGATATTTCACATTAATTTCTATTTTTTCATTTCTTTGGAACAGTTTAATAGTATCTTGGTTTCTCATAAAGTCATTAGCTTCTACTTGCTCCACTCTAATTCTGAAGGAATTATTCTCTTCAGAATGCTTTTGAGATTCTTTCCCATCTGGGCAATTTAACTTTTTAAGGCATTCTTCTCCTCATTGGGCTTTTGGGCCTCTTTTGCCATTTGAGTTAATCTATTTTTAAAGTGTTGCTTTCTTCAGTCAGGTTGTTGACTCTCTTTTCATGATTTTCTTGCATCATTCTCATTTCTTTTCCCAATTTTTCCTCCTCTTCTCTTATTTGGTTTTCAAAGTCCTTTTTCAGTTGATGTAGAGCTTTTGGCATTCTTCAATTGTCTTGGAAGCATTTGGTGTGGGAGTTCTGAGTTCTAGGCTGTCTTCCTCCCGTTCCATGCTTTGATCCTTTTTGTCCACAGAAAAGGATTCTACAGTTTTATTGCTATTCTTATTTTGCTTCCTTTTCCTCATGTTGGCCAGTCAATTAATTGTTTTGTTTTTTTTTAGCTCTGTGAAACTCTGCTTCCAGGGGGGAAAGCTCTGTTCCAAATCACTGGGGTTGTCCCAGCTACTGGAGCTATTAGGGGGGTGTTGCAAGTCTCCCCAGCTTTGGCTTGCTGAAATTGCACCCCAGGACCACCACCCCAGACCACGATCTGGATCCAGGCCGCTCAATGCAAGAGCACTTGGCCCTGATGAATCCATTCAGCCCCCCTGTGGAGTCTGCAGGCCAGGGGCTCTGAAGCAGCCTGCTGGGGGCTGCTACCAGTTCCCTTCAGTTCCCTTCCCCCACTGCTTCCTTGCCCCTGGGTAGATTGGCTGAACTGCTTTTCCTCCCCCAAATTAATTTTCAAAGTTTCACTTTCACTAACCATCTCTGACACTGGTTTGCCGGATTTAAAGATCCCCTCAGGCAGGTGCTTTAGATCTTCTCTGAAGTAGACTCAAGCTGTGGCTTGGGAGGCTCAGCTCCTCCTGGCTGCCCTGGGGCCTTCCCTGGCCACGTCTGTGGTTTTGGCCTGGGCCAGTCTCTGCTCTGGTGCGAGTTGCCCCCCTCCGATCCCCGTTCCTCATGTCTTCACAGATGTGGAGGTGCTGGAGGCTGTAGATCCTCTCCTCTGAAGAGTGGCTGTGGCACCTCTTGGCTCAGCTCAGCCCAGCTCCTTCCCCTAGCCCCAGGCCTGGCTGTGGTCTCAGCTTCAGGCTGTTCCAGCCTCTGCTCCCACCTCTGTGATGAGCCCCCCCTGACAAGCTGCCTTCAGCAAGATATGTGTTTTCTGTATTTTTCTGAGTCTGAGAGTCCTAGACTTTGTCTGGGCTCATGATTTTATGGGTTTTAGAGTGGCGGTGTGGGAGCTGTGGGACCTTACTGCTTCTACGCAGCCATCTTGGCTCCACCCCTGGATGAAGTGATTTTGATTCTGGGAATGAGATGAAACTTCTGCTGTAGACCTCTGAGTGCCAGCCAGAGCTGCTGAGGAACTGGTGAGTCCAAGGGCCAGGTGGAGCTGCTGAGGGGCTGGTGAGTCTGAGGGCCAGCCAGAGCTGCCAAAGACTGAGGAAGCATGGCTGTGGTACTGGTATATTGTCTCTCTGTGGCTTTGTTAAGCCTTGACTTATCAGGAATAGAGGCTTTGAATGATTTAAGTTGGCCTGGACACTGTTAGCTTCAGCATGGAACAGGAACAGCATGAATAGCTGGACAAGGAACTGGGAGCTGTCTCCCTTTGAACACAGGTGAGAGTTTGGTGAATCCAGGTAGGAGCTAGGACCATGAAAGGGGATCCAGGGAATCTGAGAGCCTACCCCAAGTCAAACTGAAAGAAGACTTTACTTGTACACTGTGTACTGACTGAGAAGACTGTGATTTACTTGTGACCAAGGGGTGGATGGCCTGTGTATTTTCTGATGATTGAAGAGTGAATGATGACTAAATAGTGACTGATTTGTAACTTAGTGTGCCCCATGAGTGGAGAACTTTGACTTGTATTTTGTAACCCTTAAAGAGGCATGCCAACATGATTGAATGATTGTGTTGATTGAATGATTGAGTTACTAAGTGATTGACTGACTAAGTGATTGTACTTTTTTGAAAACTCTGTGACCACTGTGGTGAAACTGTGTGGCCATTTTCATGATAAGTTTTTGTGAATGCTGTAATTTGATTTTCTGTTATAAGTTGTAATATTGTGAATGCTGTACCTTGATTTTCTGTGAATGTTTTGCTCTCATTTGTCATTGAATAAATAGAGTGTTCACTATACTGTGTAATCAGAACCTTGAAAGCTGTTCAGAGCAACATTCTTCTGGAAACCTGCTTGTGCTTGCTTTTACAGTGGTTCTGGGAAAATGCATGCACTGGCCAAATATTGTATTCTACATGGAAGCTTCTCCAAATATGTTCTCTATCTCTACCCTAAGCACTGTATATTTGTGGTAAGGGAAGAGAATAAGCTATTTAGCACCTATTATGCGCCAGGTACTATGCTAAGTGCTTTTTAAGCAAACATTATCTCATTGATTCTCACAACAGCCCTCAGAACCTAGTTTGAAATTAATTAGATGAATCATTAACACCACTTGTAGTTAAGAAACCAAGGCAAGACTGGCAGTAGAAGAACCCACCCAAGGCAGTTCCGCCTATCTTCTGAGAAACCCAGAAACCAAAGGGAGACAAGGGTATGCAGACGAGCTTGAGAACGCATGAGCAGGAAGTCAAGGAAAGTAAAAAGGTGGTTTGCCATTTCTACAGAGATTCCACTTTCAGATGTAAAATACTAGATAAACATTTGGCAGTATTGTCCAAGAAACATTTGGAGACCAAATTCCTGAAGCTAAATGTGGAAAAGGCACCTTTCCTGTGTGAAAGACTGAGTATCAGAGTTATTCCCACCCTTGCTCTGGTGAAAAATGGAAAAACACAAGATTATGTAGTAGGTTTTACTGCTCTAGGGAATACAGATGACTTCACTACAGAAACTTTAGAATGGAGACTCGGTTGTTCAGATATTCTTAATTACAGTAGAAATTTGATGGAGCCACCATTTCAAAACTAAAAGAAATTTGGAACCAGCTTGACAAAACTGGAAAAGAAAACCATCCAAGGAAAAATATATGATTCTGACTCTGATGATGACAAAAGCTCTGCAATGAGTCTTTGTAAATCATCTTTTATTTCTGCGTACTTCACTTCTAGGGATGTTTTCTAAAGCCTATTATTTTCAGTACATTTGAACATGATGCTCATTTTTCTATACAGTTTTGTACAACTGAATCATAGAAGACATCTTAAATGTTTTCTGTTTGGAGGTCGTTTTTGTGTTGAAGAGATTATCTGAGCTCTTCTGAATTAATAGTAAAAAGTGACTGAATTCCTTCTATTTCTTGGATTAAGACTTATTTCCAAATTAGTTTTCTGTAATCACCATCTAAATGTGTTTATGCCGTTCACTCACTGATTTTAAAATAGCATCACAGGGAAAAGTATTCCAGGAGCAGCTTTTAAGTGGCATTCTTTACTTTGTAGAGCCATATTCCATGGCATTTCTAGAGTCACCCCTTGGCACTCTTCATTTATTAAGGGCCTTTGACTTCTGGAATATTCCAGATCAGCTGTCTAAAAACCACCTGTTTACCATCCCTAAACTATGTGGGAAAGTTGAATTTGACTGATGACAAGTCAGCCATTCCAAACTCTGAAAATATTGCCTTATTCAAAAGATTAATCTTATTTTACAATTCTAGCTTCCTTTTGTATTTTTGAGACAAATAAAAAGCGACAAGGTTGTTTGGTAATCAACAAATTAGAAAAAAAAACTTGACAAGAGCATGCTACTGTTGGAGAGCAAAGAATGGGATTCCCTTCAACTAATGAAACCCTTAACAGCTTCCTTCACCCCTTTGATGCTTTCCCCCAAAGCAATAGTAGAACTACACCTGGACTGAATTCAGAGAGAGTCCCAGGCAGCATCAGAGGACTGTACCTGGGGTGGCTGTGCAATGCAGGCTAGGCTGCTAAATTTTAAGGACCACTAGGTCATCTGGCCCTAACCCCCCATTTGATAAATGAAAAAACAAAAGTGCAGGTGACTTGGCTAAGTCACACAATATGTGAAAGAAGAGAGATTTGAAACCAGATCCTCTGATTTCAAATCCAGTGCCCTTTCTACTGTCTCTCAAGAAATATCTTAGATTGGTTCTTTGATATTTCTTAACACCATTAGTTTGGACTTTTATTTGACCTCAGCAAGAAAAATAAAATAATCTGAATGCCAAAAAAAGAAACCAAGGCAAACAAAGTTTAAGTGACTTGCCCAGAGTCACATAGCTAGGAAATGCTTGAAGTCACATTTGAGCTCATGTTTTTCAACTCTTGTAAAAGAGTTTGCCACAGATTTGTGAAGAAAAGGTTTCATTGCTCTTTTTCTTATCAAGTCATTTTATTAACTGTCTTTCTACCACACATCTCACATATAAACTCTTCTCTATATTTACACAGCTATCACCTTAATTAAGGTCACCATTACCTCTTGCCTAGGCTATTAAAATGGCTTTCTAATTGTTCTCTTTTCCTAAAGTCTCTCTGTTCTTTAATCTGTCCTCCACAGAATTATCAAAGTGATTGTCCTTAAGTGTACATGTGACCATTTCACATATTGACTCAATAAACTCAAGTGACTTTCTATTTTTGCTATGATAAAATGTAAATTCCATTGATTGGTTTTTAAACTCCTTCACAACATGTGTCCAAACTATCTTTCAAGCCTCATCATATTTCATTCATACTCCAACTCTGCAGTTCAGCCAATCTAGTTTTCTCTTTGTTCCACATGCATAATAATTCTTCTTTCTCTGTGTCTTTGCACTTGTCATCTCCCATGCCTATAATGAATTTATTCCCTCTTTCTTCAAGATGCACCTCAGGAAATTCCTTCCAACTTCTGAGAACCAAGATATTGGAGTAAGCAGTAAGTTACTTTCACACTCACTTATTGACCTTGAAAAACCCAAAAATATTTCCCCAGGAATATTCCTGAAACAGTGAAGCCAGTGGAAAGATGAGGTGCAGCAGTCTTTTAGCTCTGGATGCTAGAGAGACCCTCTTCTATAACTGAATGGGACCAGGACAGGAGGCATCATTTCAAGTCAGCAGAAAACCCCATCTCAGCAAACTAGTGAGAGGTCTTGATCCCAGAGTGGTGGAGCAGGCAAGTGCCAACACTAGGATACCCACATGCTTTGACAGAGCCAAAGGAACTGATTGATGCCAATGTGGAGAACCACCACAAGTGCTGGCAGATAGACATCCATCAGAACCTGAACCTATCCATTCTCCAACACAGCCCTCAGTGAGGAGGAGCCCTCCAGTGGCCAGAACACCCACAGCCCATGAGCTTCAGTGTAAACCTCAGTAAACATGGAAAAACTTAACCTGACCTCAGCACACACCAGCCGCCACCACTAGTTCTGGCTCATCAAGTAAGCTACCAAATGCCTACAACCTGTAGTTGCCAGCACCTGAGGCATCAGCATACAAACCCAGCAACTAAGTCCCTAGACCTCAGCACCAGAGGCTTGGGACAGTGTTCTCTGTGCCCCAGAAACATAGACAAACTTTAAAAACTAGGAAAAAGGAAACACCATGAACAAAAAGCAACATAGAGACCATAACAAATTATTATGGTAACAAGTAAGATGAAAACACAAATTCAGGAGAGGAGAACATTGTCAAATACCCACATCAAAAACCTTAAATGAGAATATGAATTGGTCTCCAGACCAAAAAACCTTGGAGGAGTTCAAAAACACTTTAAAAGTCAAATAAGAGAGGTAGAATAAAAATCAAACAACTCCTTTAAAAATAAAATTGAAAAAAAAAATTTGAGTACAGTGAAGAAAAGAACTTGTTAAAAATCAGAAATGGCGGGGGCGGAGCCAAGATGGTGGCATAGAAGCAGCAAGGTTCTGCAGCTCCCACACCGCCACCCTAAACACCCATAAAATATGAGCCCAGAGAAAGTCTAGGACTCTCAGACTCACAAAAATACACAGAACACAGCTCTCGCTGAAGGCAGCTCAGCAGCAGGGACTCAACCCGGCCACCAGAGCGAAGGCTGGAACAGCCAGAAGCCTAGACCTCAGCCAGGCCTGGGACAGTGGGAAGGAGCTGGAGCCACACCCCGCAGCCAGCCTGCAGCAGTTCTACAGCCTCCAGCACCTCCACATCTGCCAAGGCCTGAGGAGCGGGAAGGGAGAGAGGCAGCTCGCACAGGGAGAGAGGCGGCTCGCTCCTCAGTGGAGCAGAGACCCAGCCAGCCCAAAACTGCAGCTGCGGGCCAGGCAAGACCTCAGGGCGGCCAGGAGGAGCAGCAGAGCCTCCCAAACAGCAGCTTGAGTCTACTTCAAAGAAAATCTAAAACACCGGCCTAAGGGGATCTTTAAATCTTCAGACACGGTTAGTAAAAGTGAAACTTTGAAAATTAATTTGGGGGGTAAAGCAGTTCGGCCATTCTACCCCTGGGGCAAAGAAGCAGTGGGTGAAGGGAAATGCTGGATCCACCAGCGGCCCCCACCAGGCTGCTTCAGAGCTCCCGGCCTGCGGACTCAGCAGGAGGGCTGAATCGATTGATCAGGGCCGAGTGCTCTTGCCTTGAGTGGCCTGGATCTGGATCGTGGTCTTGGGTGGTGGTCCTGGGGTGCACTTTCAGCAAGCCAGAGCTGGGGGGACTTGCCACACCCCCCTAATAGCCCCGGCAGTTGGGAAAACCCCAGCGATTTGGAACAGAGCTTCCCTCCTTGGAAGCAGAGTTTCACAGAGCTAAAAAAAACCAACCAATTGGCCAACATGGCCAACATGAGAAAAAGGAAGCAAAATTAAAAACAAAAAATCAGAAATGGCCAAATGGTAAAGGAAGTACAAAAGTTAACTGAAAAAAAGAAAACAAATTGATAAAAATTAGAAGTGGGCAAGTAGAAGCTAATGGCTATGAAGTATCAAGAATCAGTCAAAAAAATTAAAAGAATAGAAAAATAGAAGAAAATTTAAAATACCTCACTGAACAAATAATTGACCTGGAAAAGATTCAGGGGAGATAATTTGAGAATTATTGGCTTACCTGAAAACCATGATCAAAAAAAGAGTATGGACTGCATGTTTCAAAAAATTATCAAGGAAAACTGCTCTGAGCTCCTGTAACCAGAGGGTTATATAGTCATTAAAACAATCCACCAATCACCTTCTGAACATGATCCCAAAATGAAAACACCAAAGAATGTTGCAGCCAAGTTACAGAATTATCAGATCAACAAGAAAAAATAATACAATCATGCAGAAATAAATAATTTCAATGTCATGGAACCACAGGTAGTATTACACAGGACTTTGCAGCTTCTCCATTGAAAGATCAATGGTCTTGGAATATTATATATTCACAATGCAAAAGAGCTTGGACTACAACCAAGAATCAGCTACCCAGCAAAACTTAACATAATCTTTCAGGGGAGGAGAAGGACATTCAGTGAAATAGGGGACTTCTCAACTCTCTCAATAAAAAGAACATAGCACAACAGAAAATTTGATCTTCAAATACAAGACTCAACAGAGGCATAAAAAGTTAAACAGGAAAGAAAGAAAGAAAAATAAGCTATTCAATAAGGGAAAGCTTATTGCTTGGGCATCCATACATGGGAAGACGGTACTTGTAACTCTTGAGAACTGTATCTTTATTACAACATTTAGAAAGGGCATACATAGACAGAGGGTGTCAGTATAAGTTGACTTTAATATGAAGATTAAAAAAAATCTAATTAAGTAATGAAAAAGGATTGTACTGGGAGAAGTGGAAAGAAGTAGAAAAGGAGAAAATATATCACATTAAGTGGTTCAAAGACCTATTACAGTAGAGTAAAAGAAGGAAGGGAGATGAGTATTGTTTGAACCTTATTCTCATTAGATTAGGCTCAAAGAGGGAATAATATATTCAGCTAAGTATAGATATCTGACTTACCCTAGAGCAGTGGTTCTCAACCTTTCTAACATCACAACCCTTTAATACAGTTCCTCATGTTGTGGTTACCCCCAACCCTAAAATTATTTTTGTTGCTACTTCATAACTGTAATTCTGTTACCATTATTAATTGTAATATAAATATCTGATATGCAGGATGTATTTTCTTTGTTACAAATTGAACATAACCCACAGGTGGAGAACCACTGCCCTAGAGGAAATAGGAGGGAAAAATGGAAAGAAAGGGAAGAGAATGGATAGAAGCATGGGAAGAAGTAGGAGGGTAAAAGGGATAGAAATGAGAGGGGGCTAATGGAAGGGAGAGAAGATTAAAGGAGGTGGTGGTCAAAAGAAATTCCTCATACCCAATATCATTCCTGATCATTTCAACTTCTACTAAACTCAGTAAATCCTTTGCATTTAACTACCTTGCATATGTCTTTATTTATTCCATTTGTTCCATCTATATTTATTTTTGTACATATTGGTCTCCCTCCCGTGAGGCAAAGATCACTTTTGTTTTCTTTGTGTCTCTAGTGGTTAGTATAATACCTGAAATACAGTAGGTAATTAATACTTAAATCTTAAATCTTATTAAGCACTTGTTGATTGTATTCTCTTATTGACTGCTGAAGGTAAACACATTGATAATGTGCATTTTATATGATTTTAAGTAGAATTATACCCACAAAATACTTGGAAGCTTGGGTAGCCATCCCTGAGGCAACCCATCATACAAGTATATAGTGCCTCCAGGCACTACATATCTTAAAACATTTTATGTCATTCTGGACTGCTTAGCTGTTCCACAAACTCACCATTCCATCTGCCATATTGGTGTATTTGTATAAGCACTCCATCCTTATCTCCTGTTAGAGCTATTTTTCCACATCTCAGCTCAGGTGCCACCTGCTCATCCATCTCTCTGAATCTTTATCTGTCTGTCTGTCTGTCTGTCTGTCTCTCTCTCTCTTACACACACACACACACACACACACATACACACACACACATACACCCTTGAATTTATTTACTTATCTATATGCATTGTTTTCTTTATTATTTCTTTGCCACCCCTACTTCCAATTCTGTAAACTCTCTGTGATTAGGAAAATTTCTCTTTTTTATTGTAATTCCACAGCCATTTAATAAATATCTGTTGAATTAATGGATATATAATTATAGTTTATGAGCCTTGTTGTCATTCTTATTGTTAATGTATCTGATGCCTTGACTAGGTGCAAATACTTTCTGAATAAATCTAACAATCAGAATTGCAAATATGACCAGGTCCTATACACTTGAATAAATCAAAGTCCCTGTGTGCAAGACTGGCTCTTTCCCTGTGATGTTTGTGAACTAGAGGGTGGGTGGGAGTGGGAAGAGTTTATTAGCATCTGGATTTGAGAGGTTGGAGTAAGCATGAAACAAAGGTAAAGCTAGGCTGGGGCAGAGATGAGAGATATCAGGGAGTCATTAACTCAATAGGCATCTTAGAGTGGAGTCCTCAGTCTGAGGGGAAATCCCAAGAAAGAGTCACTTCTTTCCCCCAACTTAACCTCCTAATGCCTATCTATCCACAGACACTATAACAGAATCTTCTGTTTCATTATACAAATGTTTCTGGTAAAATGATTGTTTTATGTTCCCCATCCTCAAAATGAGCTAATTATTGTAACTGGGTACTAAATTAAGAATAAGATAAAACATCTTTCAATTACAATGGCGGATTATAAACTAGTACTTCAATCAATAGCAGGCAAATTCCTGGAAAATAAGCAAGGGGAACTATTCTTTTTTAACAAAGGAACTCATAAATATCTTTCATCACAAATGAATAACCTAAACTTTGTGGATAAGACAACCAGATCTAAATATTCTTAAATTTTAATATGGCTATTTCCAGTGTGTATAGTAATAGCATTACCTCAGATTTTATTCAATGTTAATGTAATGGTAGGCAATAGTAAAGATTCTGAAAAGTTGCCTGAGTTGCAAATGCAGTTCATGATACTGATAGAGTCTATAGAAAACTTAGTCAGCATAACATATGGAATCAGAAATTAAATTCCAGCTGTGTATTTCTTGATTTAAAAAAATGCTCCTCTAGCAAATAAGATTATAACAGAAAATGATTAGAAAATCATGGATCAGAAACTTAGGCTAGCAATGACTTGAATGTTAATAGAAATTGACTTTATTTCTGACGTATCCCTTTGTACAAATAGAATAAACATCCTCAGCATCTGGAATTATTTGCCCTGTTGTAGACTGCTAGAGTTAAATCCCTCATCACTTTAATGCTAAACTAACATTCTGTCTGAGAAACAAGGACATTGTATTGATCACCTGAATGAGACTGGTGGAGATGACAAAGAGTTTGGCTTAGAATTATATGACTCTTTAATGATATCCTCAACAGTGGGGACTTACGTATTATTTTAAAGTTGAATCTGAGTAATATGAGTCAGATTGATCATGTCACAAAGAAAAATGTATGCCTTCTCTTAGAAATTAAGATATTTCTATTATTATTACCGTTATCATTAACTGGTTAAGTTATTCTTGCTTTATAACACTGCAATGAAAGTAGTATGTTTCCTGTAGGAACACCATCAAAATAGCTTCCCTCCCCCTTTCAAAAAAAACAGACTTCCTAATCTTCATGTAGAAAAACCAATTTGAAAAACATTTTTTTTCTTCAACAATGGAATGTACATCCAAACACCAGCAACCCAGAGCTAGAATTTAATCTGTCTCTACTGGACAAAAATACTGTAAGATAACACATCCTTAGAAGGAGAGTTATTTCAATGGAGGGAAGGTACCTGTATCCTTTGTTCCAGAAGATAAAGGTTTACATTCCATTGCAGAACTTTGGTGTTATTCATATGCTAAAAATACCACTATTTCCTCACAGAGCTATATAGAAGGCATTTGCTGACATTTCACTCAGCACTTCTTGGCTAGCATACTGATCAACAATCAGCAGTCAACTTCCAAAGCTTATCTGCCCCCAAATAACCTACTGCGGAATTCTTAAATTGTTCTTTTAGCACATTAAGATTCCCATTAACGTAACTTACCATTTCATAGAATAAAACAAGGGAACACAGAACTCAAACTGTATTGTCATTCAGCTCCTAAAATGCAGTTCAGGGGCCTTAGGGACTCCTTTCATCTATTATAAGTACTGGCAATATGATGTGACTGTTAACATAACTGGCTACCAGATGAAGTGAATTATCCAAAAGCTTCCACTTTTACAATAATTTAAGCCTTAAGTTAAAACAGCAACTGATGGTTACTGTGATAGATTTAATAGGAAACATTTCAGACACAATAAAAATAGAAGGATTCTTTTAACCACCAAACAAATATGTAATTTACTAAGCATTCAGATAAGGCAGATATTGAATAGGATGTTCCCAGCATGGAAGATATTGCACCTTATAGCCTGCCACTGAGAAGATTGTTTTTTCTTAAATACACTTTGTTTTGTAATGGAATATTTTGGTGAAGGAAATAAGGAATATAAATGGGCAAGATTGACAAAAACACATAAAAGTTCAATAAAGAGTAGAAAAGCAAACTCCTGACTCAAAATATTCCAAAATACACATTTTTGATGTAGACAACTCAGAATGTTCCAAATAAGTTTTTTTTTTCCCATTTAAAGAAATGACCTGCTTCAGCCACCTCATTTCCAAGACAGGTGCTACTCTTAATCATACCCCTGGGCTAAACTCCTCCCCTCTTTCCATATTCTTTGCACATGCTATTTCCACGCCTTAGATTATGAGCTTCTTGAGGGCAGCAATTGACTTTTCCTTAAAAAAAAAACTTCAGTGTTTAGTGGAGAGCCTGGCACATAGTAGGCACTTACTGAATGTTTATTAATACATAATTTGCATTAGGTGAGAAAGCTGTGCTCTTTTTTTTCACCATTTGGCTGAGTAGTTGTTGACAGAATGTAGGAGCATATGTCTTATATATTTCTTCAAAAACAAGGTCATTTCAAAGATAATTGGTAACAATAAAAAGTGCACATTTTTATAAAGAAAATGATTTTTCATTCTTAGATTTAATTGAAAATCAATCACATTTAATTATTGTATGTAGAGGATTTTTTACTCATGCCTATTTTGGGGGTGTAAGTGAATACTCTGGCCCCACAGAAGGCAAGATATTTTACATTTCAACCCTCCTTAGTGTTATCCACCACCTTTAAGGATTGACTCAAACTTCCAACAACTGTGGTTCCTCATTTTGAGGGATCCTTCATTCCATTTAACCACTTCACAGTCATATTAGTTTTTAAATAGGAAAACATTCTTCAAAAGTAAAACAAGAACTGTTTTATAGAATAAAACAAAAATTTTACCCAAGACCTTATGGGAATAATCCCTCTGCATACTCCCTCAGTCTCTGGAGGAAGGAAGGAGTATAAGTTTGTAACTTAGATCAATTCTTATATAAGATAGTTCCACCAAGTTGCAAGCCCAAAGGTTTTCTGGACCTTTGTTAACATATTCTGGTATCTCAGTACTTCCCTGCTAGGGTGACAGTAACATCGCTTTTGGAATCTGGGCTCAAAGGTCCTGAAGGCTTGAGTTCCCAGGTCTAGGACCCCACTTACTGCATCTAGAAATGAAAATGACAAATAAAACAGACCAGTCCCCAAACCTGTTTCTAGAGAACAAAGGACCTAAAGATAGAAAAGGAAGAACTACCTTACTCTTGCTCAACTAAGTATGTGGTGTCTGTACTTCTACTTAATGTGACCTTCACTACTGGATGCCACTGGGGAGAGAGAAAGTTAGATGTAGAAGAAGAAATGGAGAGGCAGTCAAAGAAAGTAACAGACAGAGAGAGACAAAAGAAAGACAGAATATGATGGGTCAAAGATGAAATGACTGAGGAAACAAAGGTTGAAGCTTCTGAGTACATGAATTTATTAAGCAATGCATGCTATTTACCTGACAAATAAGTACTGGTAGCCTTCCTCAGCTTTGGCAATGGATCCCAAATACAGGGGGAAATATATTTTTATGTATTAAAATATTAGTCAACTGAGTCTAATTAGTAAAAAAAAAAAGAAACAACCATAATACAATATTAGAGGAAATCTGGTTCCTTCATAAAGAAAGATTAGAAACTTCAAGTGGGGCAGGGAAGAGTGCACAGGTACAATTTCCTGAAATAAGGAATTACTGACACTTCAGTGTCAGGATTTAATCAAAGAAACATGGAAACAATAGCTGATTAAACAGCATGAGTCCAGTTTTCAGATATGACATATGGGGTTGTTTGAAATGTATAATCATGTGAAAACTTCTTTTTTCTTAATCTTAGTATCCGACTAGGCTTCTGGTAAGCATATTCTAGGTCCTTAGTTAAGGGAGTTTAGGTAGCAGGGAGAGGTGATCTCACAAAGTCATCTCACTACTGAATAGTTTTTCATAGGATATAAATTGGACTATACCCACAATTGAATAGAAAGGACTGGGGAGAGAGAAAGAGACAGAGACAGACAGAGACACAGAGACAGAGACACGGAGACAGAGAGAGACAGGGAGACAGACACAGAGAGAGACAGAGAGAGAGAGAGAGAGAGAGAGAGAGAGAGAGAGAGAGAGAGAGAGAGAGAGAAAGAGAGAGAGAGAGAGAGAGGGAGAGTCCCAATATTGTAGTTTTTTTAAAGCCCATTTTATCTATGAACCCAATGGAAAGAGTTTTTACTGTCACCTATGTGGAAATGGGGAATGTGGAATATCTTCTCCCAGAAGTAGGTCCTGCTTTATCCTGCATAAATGTCCCCAATTTAAGTGATTTGAGCATATTTCAAAGCTGGGTGTATCAGCAAGCACCCTAGCATACCCAGGATGGCTGCTAGCACAGGTTCTTTGATCTGCTTGTCTAAAGGAAAGCAACTCAAAATGGGTTAATACTCTTATTTTAATCAATCAAACATGCATCATTTTCTCAGTGGAAATAGTCAGCAGCCTGAAATTCAGAGGTACAAACAGAATATAAACAGAAGTTACAAGCAGACAGAGAAACAGATCAGCAGACAGGCTTCCAGCTGTCTGGCCATTATATCCATGCTTAGTTAAGTTACCAGAGAGGGAAGCACCAGCATCTGGGTTTTCAAAGCCAGGAGGCTCAATGACTTCCCAGAGTCTCATATGGCCAAATCACACAACTCTTTCCAAAGTGAGCCCCAAAGCAAAAACTTTTATATCAAGGTGTGTAT